>CAKNXH010039066.1:0-10461 GCA_932178445.1 Andricus quercusramuli | reverse complement strand
ACCATCGCGTATACCTTATACGCCGTATTCATTAGCGTAATCCCTCTATAATTTTCCTGCCTATCTCTATCCCCTTTCTTATACAGTGGCACTATTAGCCCTTCTCTCCACCCTCCTGGGAATCCCTCGCCCCTCCATACTTTCTTCACTACCTCCTTCAGCCTCTCCCTATAACCTCTTGTGTACTAAACAGCCATAAATATTTTTATTGAGAATTGATTATTATTCATTTTTGCCTCATTTCGTTTACTGCAAAAACATGTCTTTGCATATTTATGGCGAATAAATCCCTTATTTTCATGGACAAATGTAGATGTTACGTTTTTTATTGAATTATTCTTTTCAGTTGATGGTAATCATATTTTTTAATATTTCTTCCATGATAAAATTAGTTTATAATATTTTCAGTATGACAACTTTGCGCCTATTATTGAAAGAAGTTTTTTTCTGTTTTCTTAACTTTTCCAGAAATTTCTAAAGTTTACGAAAGTAGTCTACGAAAACAAGGTTTTTGGAAAATTGTTTAAAAATATTTTCGGGAAGCGTCGTCGTCATGTTTGGAAAATTTGAAATTCCCATACCATTGAAATTTTCAGTGAAACGCTATAGAAAACAAACGCGTTGAATAATTATTAGATGCCTGGACTAATATGACGAGAGTTTTTTAGACGAAAAGTCATTGTTTTTAGTGGTAATGTTGATACACTGCAATTGGCCTTTCTATATGTAGAGTGCTTCAAACCTTCCTTGCCACTCTGCAATAGTAAATTTTGGGTTACAAAATAAACGGGAGGGTTGTTAATAAAATTTCCTTCCATATAAATCTCTGTAAGAATGTCAGAACTTTGCAGGTATGAAAATGGAATGTGCGTTATTTTCAATACTTTTCACGTGTAAATTATATGGAAACAATCAAGATATGATAAAATTATGTCACAAAAATAATATTAGTTATATTAGTAATGGTGTTAAAGCGGTGTTGTTTGTCTGAGTAATATAAGTTTATAAAAATAATATATGTAGATGGTAAAAAATTGACACACTTCAGACCAAAAGTGGATTTAAATGTTACAAATCCTTTATTTCTGCCAACGTTTCGAAAACATGAGTTGTTTTCCTCTTCAGGACGTAGATTAAATTTCAAAGTTCGTCAATTCATCTTAGTATTATTATAAAATCCTCTTCCTCATCTTATCACTTGTGGAGCTTCATTTTTTCTATGAATTTTTGTTTAATTCTTTTAAAAACTTAAATTTGTTTAAGACTCTTCAAATAAGTCAAATAAATTATTAAAATTTTGAAAAGTATAAATTTATAAGTTTTTTAAACAAATTTAAGTTTTTAAAAGAATTAAACAAAAATTCATGGAAAAAATCAAGCTCCACAAGTGATAAGATGAGGAAGAGGATTTTATAATAATACGAAGATGAATTGAAGAACTTTGAAATTTAATCTACGTCCTGAAGAGGAAAACGACTAATGTTTTCGAAACGTTGGCAGAAATAAAGGATTTTTAACATCTAAATTTACTTTTGGTCTGAAGTATGTCAATTTTTTACCATCTACATATATTATTTTTGGAAACAATCAAATATTTATAAAGCAGGTCGTTATATGTTGTAGTCTTAAGAAATAATAATATTCTCTCCTTTTTCAGTTCCGAACTTTTTTTAAATAAAATATTTGGACAAAGCAACCATTTTTTACATAACAATTGAAACTTTTCTTACCCTATTGTTAAAAGTATAGGAAATATGATTTTTTTTTTTTTGTAAAAATATCTATTCTTCTACTCAGGAGCCGTGTATAAATTACGTGACGAAATTAATTACTTCACAATAATTATTAATCGGAAAATTCCCGTAATGGGGCATTGTATGTTTAATTTTTCCCCTCACATTAACAATGTTAGAATTGCAAGAGCCCGCACTGTTGGAGAATATTCTTCTTTCCACGTGTAGGTTAATAAATATCAATTTTGTCGAATAAATACGTCCAAATTATACAAATAATTTTAAAAGTTGAAACCCTCAAGTATCTTGTATATCATATTTTACTGGAGAAGTAAGAGAAGAAATATATTTCTTGTTTATTAGTTCGTTATTTAATATTATAGGATTTTGTTATTGTTATACTTTTAATGTTTTTCAATGTTGTGCGAGAATCGCAATTTTAATTTTTGTAAAGTGTTTGAATGAAACAATTTCTGCACTTGAGCTCTCAAATTCAAACTCGCCGAACGCTCGAAAACGCTAAAAGCGTCACCCCGGGTCTCAAGGAATGGGAATTTTCAAATTCACAAAATTAATTTTTAGATGTAGGCTTCTATATTTTTACAAGGCATATTTAGAATTCTTATGTCCTAAAATTAGTTTTAAGAATAAAAATTAAAGACTGAAGAGAAATTTTTTTTCATAATATTCAATAAATTATTATAACATAAATCATCACAACTCGTACAAATTTTATTGAAACTGTTTGAAATTGAGTACACATACAAAGTATACGCAGCGAATGCCTGCAAAATAATAAAAAGTTGAAAATGACCTTTTGTTTAATAATATCCAATTGAAAATTAAGGCCGGTCGGTAACCATATTTTCCTACTTTCGGAGACAAAATGTATCGAGGCCACTTCAGACTAAAAACAACTTCCAGCAAGAAAGTTTTTCTATATAGTTCAAAGAAAATACCTGGGATATTTTAGATAAATTCATCAAAAATTGACTGAAATATGTACTTTGAAAATAGTACGAGTCGGGTGAGTTATTGGATCCGAGACCTCAACTATATCTACGATAATGATAAAATGTTTTTTTTATTTATAAGTTTAAAAAAAAAGTTTTACCTACATTATTCTGATTTTTTCCACGAGTGCAGAAAGATAAGTATGAGAGTAGAGAATGTATAAGTACAAAATCAAATAATGTAAAAAATGCCCATACATTTTATTATAATTCTAAGAAAATAATTATTGTATCGAAGGATATTACTTGACATTCTTATTTGTGTATTTATTAATAAGTTCATGTGTTTGTTATGTTTACAATTTAAAAGTAAATAATATTCAATAAATGCTCACATATTGTAATAATAATGACTATTGTAATTAATCATTCTAAAAAAAGAATTATTCGTCTGGGCGAATAAAACAATTTCTAATGGGTTCGTTTTAAAAACAAAGTTCTTTTTTTTCAATTTTAACTTGAAATATTAAAATACAAAGTTTCAAATGAAAAACGTATCGGTGGATATTTCCATTCACGAAAATATTGGAAGAAAGTTAATAGCCAGAATATAGTTCGGAAAGACCAGTCCAGGTATAAGGGTTCTAAATTTTTTGCAGTTCGACTCATGTACACGGCACACTCTCTTCACCTACCCCACTAACACACGTTAACCTTAAAAGCACTGGTTCGTGGCACTAGCGCCTCCGCGTTGCTGGTTCCCTAACTAATCCTTCCCCTGCCGTCTCGCTCCCCTTAGCGTGCTTCAAGCTGCCCATTGCATTGTCGCCTCTATACCTATCTTCCCTTTTTTTTTTTTTTTTTTTTTTTTTTTTTTGAAACAATGTTTATTAATAACGCTATAGTACATGGTTTGGTTAAATGCGGATCAAACATTTATAAACCGCTAACTTTGCTTAGTGTTAATTTATCTACATGTCCTGATTGGAGGCGCTCGTAGATATGTCTATTATTATTGTTTATAATTTTTCCCTAAGTTCTGTTGCTAATTATTTAGAAAAAGAATTAGATCGTCTCACATTTGTTCTTGTAATAGAAAAATACCGCTTTGGTAAGAAAACTATTATCTTCTCTCTCGAAGGTTCTTAAATCTATAGTAGTGCGGTGCACTCGTCGACAGAGTTGAGATTCCTATGTATTATTTTGAATACATTGTCTATCTGGCACTTTCTTTTTGTGCTTTCTGTTTCTACTAAAAAGGTACTTTGTGTTTCTACGTCTAGGTTTTTCGGCTAGCAAAAGGCAATGGGCCCGGTCAATGTCCTCTTTTTGAGTATTGCAATATTGGTTATCTAGCCACCAATACTTTTCAATATTCGTTCTGTGTTTATCACTTTTGTCTCGTTTAGGTAAAGACATTGAGAATCGCAAGGCTACATTTGTATTTTTACAGTCTATATTTGGTTCGTATTCTATTTTTTTGTTAAAGGCATGCCTTTTTACATGATAGATCGTTGGGATATTGTTCTTATCTTCGATCAGTCCTAAGCTATCTAGATACGGAAAGGCTTCATGCGATATTCTACCTGTTTTTCTTATAGTTTCGAAGTAAACATTATTAGGATAGTATTGGCTGAAAATTAGGCTATTACTGTAAATTTTTGATGCTGACGCTCTATGGTTTCGTATAAGCTTTATCATAAAATTGTCTATTCTCGGAATATTCGCTTTATCGTATAGTTCTTCGTTTGAGTATGACCTTGTGTATTGAGATTGCGGTGTTTTATACATTTTTGTGCATGCTCGTAGGCAGTTCCTTTCGAAAGATCTTAGCTTTTCCATTGTGCTGGGGCTCACATTGAACCAGATCGGGCACCCATAAGTCAGAATTGGTCTTATGAGAAGTAAGTAGAAAATTGTTTTTACTTTTATGCTAAGATGTTTCGAATGAAAAAGTCTATGCGAGCTAAAGTACGCTGCTTTCCCTTTTTTAATTTGGGTCTTTACATGATCGTTATATCTCAGTTTTTCGTCCAAGTTTATCCCTAGGTATTTAACTATTCTGGTGTGAGAGACAGCCTCTGCGTTTTCGTTTGGCGCAATTCTGAAATCCCTCCATTTTTTACAAAAGTGTTTATGCACTTGCTTTGTGTTAGGCCTGAAAAGTATTGTTTCGCATTTCTTTAAATTTACTTTTAACTTCCATGTATAATAATAATCCAAAATTTTTCTAAGTTTGTCTTGCAATACTTCTTTTACTCTGTCCAAGTCTCTGTGCATGACATATAAAATAAAGTCATCCGCAAAGGCTATCCCTCTCACCAGTGTCGTATTATTAATTTCGAAGTGGGACAGCATGTCCGCCATAAGAATATTGAAAAGTATTGGGGAGTTTACTGCTCCTTGCTGCAGCACGTCAGCTAAGACAAATATAATTTTCGAGTTTTGCTCATTATCGCATACCACGAATTTTGTATCCCTAATCATAATCCAGACAAGTTTTATCAGGTGTTTCGCGAACCCTTTTTGTAACATTTTGAATATCAACCCTTCTCTCCAGACTGTGTCGAAAGCTTTTTCGATATCTATGAGACAAGCTCCTACGAATTTTCTTTCATTTAGCGCTCTACTTATATCTGAACTTAGTTTACCTACTGCGTGTACTGTTGAGTGTTGATGCCTGAATCCGAATTGGCTATCTGGGATCACACCATTACTCTGGTTAATTAGAACCTCAAAAACCTTACTTATGTTGGGTAGGAGGCATATCGGTCTATAACTTGAAGGTAATGTTTCGTCTTTATCTTTTTTTTTAATTGGTACTACTTTGCCTATTTTCCATGACTTTGGTAAGTAAAGATTATTTATTATATTGTTAAAGAGGATGGTGTAGTCCCAGACAACCTTTGGCGGTAGGTGCTTTAATGCGATATTTGGTATTTTATCCGTCCCCGAGGAGCGTTTATTATTTATTTTTTTCATTATCTTGTATAGTTTTTGGGGGGTACAAAAGAAATCTTTACCCACTTCCCACCTTGGGTTGTAAGCTTTGCTGTTATTGTTAAAGTTTATCGTTGAAGATTCAGAGTTTGTCGCGT
The DNA here is from genome assembly GCA_932178445.1 of Andricus quercusramuli. Taxonomy (NCBI): domain Eukaryota; kingdom Metazoa; phylum Arthropoda; class Insecta; order Hymenoptera; family Cynipidae; genus Andricus; species Andricus quercusramuli. The sequence goes on along the minus strand of CAKNXH010039066.1, from coordinate 4,677 downwards.
TTTCAATTTCTAGTTTTATTGGCCCGATTTTTCTATTTATTACCTCCGTTAATCTAGGTTTCCCCATATTCATATTCTGCCTATTAACCGAGGCGAAGTAGGCTCCCATTACTGCTAATTTGTCCTCCTGCTCTGTTATGATATAGTTGCCTATGTCATCTTTTAGGAGTGTACTGCTATTAATTTGAGCCTCTTCGATTAGGTTTATGTTATTCTCGGTTATTTTTAGGTTACTAATTTCCGATGTCGTCTTTTTCCTAAAAATTCTATTTATTTCCGGGAACATTTCTTGGTCGTGTATGTTAATGTTTTTGATTTCGAACAACAGGTATTTAAACATCCCTATTTCATCCCTATCTTTATTTTTTTGTTTTTGAAGACGGCAAAGCATCGATATTATCTAGCTTTTTCTCTTGAATAGTTTTTTTATTTTGGGTGTCATATACTTCTTGTTCGAATCAAAACTTTTGATTTTTGGTACTGCTGCTTCTATTGCCCTTGCTATGTTAGTATCTATTAAAGTCAGGTAATCTTCTATCTCTTGGTTTTTTAAGTTTCTGTTATCAGGTATATCTACTGTATAATTAGCAAAGGTTTCTCCGAATTTATTCCAGTCTGCTTTGTTAAAATTATATCTATTTGGCTTTATTTCCTCTTCTATTTCTAAGTGATAACCATTGTTGAGGTCTAATGTGATACTAACCGCTCTATGATCGCTTTCATAGGGGTATACCTTTAGTTTGTTGTTACTTAAATTTTTTGTCTGTAATCTGTGATCTATTAACCAAAGGTATAGGTACGAGTTGCCCCGCGGGAAAGATGGTTCAACTGGTCCTAGTAAGTTGACTCTGAATAATATTTCGTTTTTTTCTAACCATTTTTTAAGGTACGTTCCTCTGGGGTTGATTTCGCTATCTGACCAGTCCGAGTGCCTTGCGTTCAAGTCACCCATGAGGATGTAGCTATTTTTTGCATTGGATAATTTTAGGCCATTAAAAAGAGAGTCTGAGTCTTTAGAAAATTCCCCTTTTGTGTTTCCCGCTGCGTACGCACTAATTATGAATACGTTTTCTTTGTTTTTAGTAGGTATTTTTATTATCGTTGCTTCTATAATTTTTAATGTTTTATTTTCGTGTGATGTGACTTTGTGAAATTTTATTTTATTTTTGATTATTATAGCCGTTCCCCCTCCGCCACTATTATCCGGCCTATCTGTTCTAATTATTGAATAATTTTGTATATTGAATTTGTGTTTGTTGTTTAGTTTTGTTTCGGAGACTAAAACTATGTCTGGATTCCTTTTTTCTATAATGTCTACCATATCCTGCCTTCTCTGTGTTTTAACTAGCGAGTTAGCATTTATGGAAATTATTTTTATTTCCGGGATTTTTTTCCCGGCCTCATTGCCCTTTGCCCCCGATTTGTGAACATTATTTGTGCTATCCATTTTATGTACCAATGATTTTGAATATCGCCTCTATTTTCGACGCATTTAGAGCTAATTTTATATACAGCTCATCTATTTGTTTATTTACATGTAACAATATATCTACTTTAAACGACTCTAATAGCGCTGAAACGGTTGTGATCACTTTATCCTCTTGTGCGTTGCCCCCCGCTATTTCCGCAAATGTTTTATTCCTATCTCCTACATATACGGACTGCGTTATTTTTTCTACTTTATCTTTTCTAATTTCTTTATTTTTGATTAACCTCTCTCTCATTTTCTCCTTCAACTCCAAAAGATAAGGACAACCTTTGAATGACGCCGGATGACCCTTCCTTTGACAGTTGACGCAGAAGATTTCTCTTCTTTCTAGGTTAGGTTCTACTGCGCATTCTCCTGGTTTATGCGTGTTTGGACATTTAACACATTTGTACGCTTTGTTACAGTATTTCGCGATATGTCCATACTGTTGACAATTTTTGCACTGTATTGGGTTATTTTTCTTTATTTTCTCCCACCACACTACCTGACTTGCTATTCTTTTTACTTTAAAAACTTGAGCTAGCCTCCTCTTTCCTGTGAACTGTACTAAGAAGGCCGTGCCGCCTCTCTGTGCTTTAAAAAACTCTTGCGTGTTTATTTTTCTGATCTTAATAATTTCTACGTCATTAGGTTCTAATTCTTCTAGTTCTTTTTTTATGTACATTTCGTCGAAGTCCCTGTGGACTCCTTTTAGCAATAATGATTGGACTCTTTCGTCTTTCGGCGCGCGTGTGTGGCTTTCCACTTCCCTGTCTTTAAATACCTGCCTAACCTTATTAAAGTTTTCGCTTGTTTTTGTATATACTGCTATTTTTCTGTTGTCTAAATTTTTAATAACATAATGTTCTTTCCCTATCTCTGCGTCTAGTATGTTAATTACTGACTTTACCTCTATATTTGCTGCGTATATCGGAGGGGCATTACCCGCAGATTTGTCACTTGTAGGCGTCTTCCTCCTTCCTTCTGTATTGGAGTTGGTTTTCTTCTTTGTAACTAACCCTTGTAGTTGTTGGTCGTTTGGCGGTTCATCCTTCGCAGACATTTCGTTCGCCATCTCGTTCTCATCTGTCAGGGTGCCGTCCCATGGCAGCACAAAACTCGGCGTAACGCGCAAAACGTCAAATCACTAGCTAGTGACTTCTAGCGACAAAAATCTTGTGACGAATGTAGCCACCTTTATGATTGCGTTATTTTGCATTCCCATCGTCCTTATTGTTCATTATTGTCTGCCAACTTGTAACATAACCAACAATATTTCAATATTGTCGTCATTGTCGAGTCCTATTATTAAAATAATAAACAAAGTTACAGAAAATGTCTGCGCGCTCACTCTTTTCACAACATTTGCAAATAATCGGCGTTTTGACAGAATTTTCTTTTGTCGGCTTTGCGTTGTGCGCGACGCAAAGCATCAAATATTTTCTCCACTGTCCCATGAGAGCGCCAAACAGCAATCTATATTAGCAATACAATGGAATAACCAATGGCGGCACGTACTTTCCCTGAGAGCTGCTGGGAGTGTATTTTTCATTCGCTATGAAAATGCGGTGCTAAGTTTTGCGCCATCATGGGACATAGAGGAAATATTTGATGCTTTGTGTTGCGCACAACGCAAAATCGACACAACAAAATTCTGTCAAAATATAAAGGCGGCTACATTCGTCACAATATTTTTGTCGCTAGAAGTCACTAGCTAGTGCTTTGACGTTTTGGGCGTTACGCCGAGTTTTGCGCTGCCATGGGACGGCACCCTCAGGATCTGGAATCTGTTGCTGCATGGCGCGTTGGATTGGAACATTAGCTTTTTGGCTAGATCATCAATCATTTTACTCTGCTGCTCGATGGTATTCCGAAGCCTGTCCATCTCCTTGTTGACTGTATCTGCGTTCATCATTGTATGCGTGATGCTCACTCCTGCAACTTTGCTAGGTGTCGTTTCTGTTTTGTTATCTCTCGGCATCGGTAAGATAGGTTTCCCGATCTGTGTGTCTGCACCCGACTCGAGTTCTACTTCGGGAATTAATTCTTCTGTAAGGTCGCCCTCTGTCGACTGTTGGATCTGTCTCTTGTTCTTCTTAGATGCCTTAGTAACTGGCTTTGCGTCCACTCTGCTTTTCTTTAAAATTCTGGTTATCTCTCTTCTCTCTTCCAGTTTTAATGGAGCGCCCAGTTTCGCCTCCATCTGTAAAAACTCTCTTCTCAGTAATCCATTGTTATACGTCACTGGACTAGTTTTCCCTTTTTCATTTTTTGCCGGGCTCGGAGTTAGCGAGAGCTGCCTTTTCTATTTATTTGTTTCACGGCGTCTCCCATTGCCTAGCTCTCCCGCGCTTTGTTGCGTGTAGCCACCATTATGGCGTCGTGGCGTTTTCTTGACTCGGACTTTTCTTTCTCGTCTTGCGAAGTCAAATTAAAGTCGGTGCCGATAGCACTTCCCCACTAAGGCCACAATAGCAATTCACACTAGTTAACACTTTCTGTAGACTGTCTCTTAGATTTATTACCAAAATAAACTTCAATTTCGCGTTTCGATGCGCAGCGACTGCTCACTACCGAAGACTAACCCTCTACGGTACTACAAAGTCTTTTCACAATCTACATCTTCCAAAGTTCTAGTGAATTCTTTAAGCCCCCATTAAAAATTGTATAAATCCCTTAAAATGTTCGAAATCGCTGAAAATTTCTTGGAAATGTTTTAATCTCTTGAAAATGCCTTGGAATCTTTTTAAACGCCATGAGATATTTAAAATCCTTTAAAATCTTGAGAAATTCCTTAAAACTTTTTATACCTCTTTTTAATTCCTTGGAAGTTTTAGAAATATCCTAAAACTTCTAAAATCCTTTGGAATTCCTTCAAATTATTGAAAGCTATTAAACATTCATTGGAATCTTTTGAAATACCCTGGCATATTTGAAATCATTTGTAATCTTGTAAAATCCCTTGCAACTTTTTAAAGCTTTCGAAACTTCTATGGCATTTTTAAAAATACTCTAAAATTTATAAAGTAATAAATAAATATATATATATATAATTAATTAATTAAATTTATATTGAATAAAATATTAAGTATTTAATATAAAAAAAAATATAAAGTGTTTATAAAAATAAAAAATAAAGTAGGAAAATTAGTAAGTAATAATTAATATACAGGGTGATTCACACTTCATCATACACCTTGTATATGCAG
>CAKNXH010039065.1:0-19939 GCA_932178445.1 Andricus quercusramuli | reverse complement strand
ATATGGAGTCCTTTCTCATTTTCATTGAGCGTTTCTTCCTTTTTGTTTCTGTAGAATGAGTCTCAAAAAAACAAGGTAATGCATTCTCAATTATTTTTTCAGATTATACACACTATATTCAGATGAATGAAAATGGCACCCACGAAAAATAGTACCAATCTTCGTGTGACACGCTCCTCGTTACTTGCTGCTGTAGAAAATGGTAAAATAAGCACGATTAAAATCATCATATCTAGAGGCGGAAACGTTAACGCTAAAGATAAACTGGATCAAACAGCATTACATGTCGCTGCTTGTAAAGGAAATGCGTCGATCGTTAAGCTTCTCTTGCAGAGTAAAGCCAAAATCACATTTAAAGACTATCATGAAAATATTCCGCTTCACCTTGCTTCCGAAAATGGTCATCTGGAAGTCGTAAAACTTCTCCTAAATAAACTTAACGAAAGAGAAAAATCCACCATGATTAATAGACAGAATTTGTGTAGAAAAAGTCCTCTTCACCTGGCAGCCTTAAAAGGCCACTATAAAGTAGTGAAATATCTCCTTCAGCATGGTGCTCATATGAATGCTCAAACAAATTCAGGAGATAGCCCCCTGCATCTTGCAGCTGCGGAAGGCCATCCAAAAGTTGTGAGAGAACTCTTGAATTTCGAAGCGGATGTCAGCATTATTAACCAGTGTTATTTAACACCTCTGCATGTTGCGGTGCTCAATCAATCGTATCTCAATCCAAAGACCACGTCTCATAAATCGGCGCCAAAGTTGACGGAGGCTCAGCTACACAAGTATGTTGAAGTCGTTCATGCACTTATAAGTAATGGAGCAAATGTAAATGCAGAAGACGATTTACACTCAACTCCACTGCATTATGCCGCTGAGAAAGATCAAGAAATTCTCGTCAGGAGTCTTATTAATCATGGAGCAGAAGTTAACGTTCGAAATAGCTCTGGCAAGACTCCTTTGATGATGGCTGCTGTAGATGGTTCTCCTGCGGTTATTAGGTAAATTTTTATATAAAAGTTGATATATCACATAATAAATCACGGGATGGGATCTGGGAAATGACAATAAATTTATTTACTGACAGATTTCTTAAATTCTGATTCGGAGAAAAATCTTTTATCTTTACAAAGATCCTATGCCAAAATAGTGATACCATATACTACCGTCGAGAATAATATGGAAACGCCTCTGTTTTCAACTGTTGGTGGAGTGGCTTAATTTCTATTGGTATTACATCAGAAGGTTCCCTCATAATAACACAAACTCTAACAATATTCCGCGTCTGATAAGTCCAAGTTGAAGGAAAAATGTTAACTTTATAAAAGGCTTTTGCAGAAACGTCAAATTTTGATATTTTTAAACAAGATGAATGCTGAAAATCAGGGATGTGCGAAAAAAAAGGTTTTCGAAAAACTCGAATGTCATATGAGTACTAGAAACTTTCAGGTACTTACAGGTTCGAGATACTTGAAAGATTTGTAATACAAATTGTCGAAATTAAACATTTGTGTCACAATATTGGATTCACCAATCCGAAAGCCCCATTAGTACCTACCGACTTTCGTAAAAATAGATTTGTGCCAAGTTTGACGGTGAAGTAGATCGTAGGAAAATAATCCTACAAATATCCTCATAAGTTTGCGAAATACTATATAGACTTATTTGAAATGAGACGAAAAACTTTTTAAAAAAAATTTAATATTTCCGGGGTTATTAAGCTTGTTCAAAAACATCGAAATTTGACACTTTTTGCAAAATATATTTTTCAAATTAAGGTTTTTTGGGGGAAAAAACTTTCAACTTATCATAAATATTAGGGCGTTTCAGCAGCAGCTGAAAAAGTCAATTCAATAATTTTATTTCGGATAACATTTGATGAGGACACTTCATTTGGGTAAATATTTATCGATATTCTATTTTTTCTCTTCATTAAAAGAAATGGAAGTGACGCGATTAATTGGAAAAAAGATCTTTACAAATAGGTATAATGAAGCTTTTCACAGATTTATCACATTTTTTAGGGACATAGTAGTTTATCCGATTTTTTATTGTTCAACAAAAATTTTCAACTATTTCGAACTATAACATTGAAAACGAACACAAAAATTGGCAAAAATTTTGGCTAAAAAATGATTTAATTTATAGACGAAAGATATCCTTTTATAATTTGCAACAATCAAGTAATTTTGTCACCCCCAGATTCCTTTAAGTTATCCCTGATAGGTAGTCTAATATATATGTTATGTATCAGCAGATAGTTTCTCGTTTCTCCTATATCTACAGGATGACGCGGGTGTGCATCTTTGTAACCAGTAAAATTTTAGTGATTAATCCTAGTCTAAATAAATGCACTGAATCTAAATATAATTTAATAATTGATATTGCCGATTACTGTCCAACTCCTTTTCTGGGGAGATCAATTAATTTTAATTGAATTAATTACCCTGGGCGACAAAACAACACTAATTATTAAATTATATTCAGATTCTGTGAATTTATTCAAACTAGGATTAATCACTAAAATTTTACGGATTACAAAGATGCAGGGTAACGTTATCCTGTGGATACAGGAGAAACAAGCAACTACCTGCTGAAGCCCCGGTGGCGTAATTGGTTAACGCTCCAGTCATGAATAGTGGCGTCTCCGGTTCAAATTCGGGCCGAGACAGATTTTTTTCGTTTCCCCAAAAAATTATTTGACCAGTAATCGGCAATATCTGACATCAGAAATTTTATTACAATTCTGAGTTTGGACGGGGAACAAATAAATGAAAGATAAAAAAGTCCCGTAAAGAATTATAAACCTCACTTTGGAACAGGGGATTTCGTAAAGAATTATAAATTTGTCTTGGAAAAGTTTTTTGACATTGATTGAATTTACAAAAACAGTCTCTTTCCCTAGTTAAAATTCGTCACATTCTGAAAATTCCTCGTTTCAAATCAGAATTTGCTAGTATTATACATTATTTTTTCTTTGCAAATAAAAATGTGTCAGCATTTTAAACATACCTCTTCCAATTGTTAGAAAAAGAGACTTACTATATTTCTGAATTACAATAGAAAATGTTGCAAATAAATACAGTAGGACTTGTCGCACCGGGACTCGTCACATCGAAATTCTCGAAGGGAAGCAGTCCCCACTAGCAAACTTCTCCACTGACCGTGATATGTAGGCGCACGCGCGCAAAGACGCAGCAGGCGCCATGTGATGGAAGTCAGTGCTGTATGTATGAAAAATCACCGTCTATAACGGCCGGTCAAATATTGGGCCTTGTACATTTTGAGATACGTCACTACCAGGAGGTGTAGCTAAAGTTTGTTTCTGCGACCTGCCTGATCGAAAGTAGAGACCCGGTCCGACCTGATCCGACGAGTCCCACTGTATAATCCTGATTAATAACAGGAAATTTGTTGAAATAAATGTAATTGTGGTTTGGAACAAGGACTTTCTGTAAAGAATTATAATTTATACTTTGAAACAAGTGTCCGAGTAGCTCAAGGGGTAACGCGTCGGGTTTATAGCCGGAGCGTTGAGGGCTACAATCTCGCTGTCTACATTTTACTCTAAGTTAGACTTTGAAACAGAAAATTTACGTAAAGAATTATAACTTTTTTTACTTTGGAACAGGGAATTCTTCTAAAAAATGATAATTGTCACTTTGGAACAGGGAATTCCCGTACAGAAATATAATTTTGAATTTCAGACAGGGAAGTTCCGTAAAGAATCATAATTTTTTTACTTTCGAACAGGGGATTTTTGTAAAGAATGATAATTTTCACTTTGGAACTGAGGATTTCCGTAATGAATTATAATTTTAACTTTGAGACAGGGAATTTTTGTAACGAGTTATAATTTTGTTTACTTTTAGACAGGGGATTTTCGTAAAGGATGATAATTCTCACTTTGGAACTGGAGATTTACGTAAAAAATTATAATTTTGACTTTGAAAGCAGGAATTTTCATACAGAATTATTATTTAAATCGGAATACAACATTTTTGACTTGGAACGGCAATTTAAAGAATAATAATTTCAATTCTTATTAAGAAGTAGGGAATTAAAAAATCTCTGTTCAAATTCAGAATTATAATTCTTTTACAAAATTCACTGTTCCAAATCAGAATTGTAATTCTTATGACCAAAACTAATCTAATTTTCCAACTCAAAATTATCATTCTTTTCAGAAATTTCCTGTTTCATATCATAAATCTTTTCAAATGTTTAAAAATCTCTTAAAATCTTTTAAAAAATCGTATGAAATTATTCAAATCTTTTGAACTCTTTTAAATGGTTTTTGGTTATAGCTTTTACATAAAATGGTTATCATAAAAAGTATCTATCTTACAATCTTTCTTGAAAAATTAAAAACAGAGACATCAAGCCTGATACCTTTATAAAAACATCTTTTGTATTTGTAGATATTTGATGAACAGTGGAGCTGACATACATGCCACATCCTCGATTGGTGTCGCAGCTATAAGCTATGCAGTATTTGGTCAAAACGAAAAAGTCATTTGGATGCTGGCTTGCGCTGGCGCGGACATAAATCAAACTTACGGTGACCGAGGACAAACAATAATGCACATCTTTGCTTTCTTGAATCCGCACCCTCGACCGTCTTTAATCGATGTTCTCTTCGAATCCGGTGCAGACGTTAACGCTCGAGAAACAGTGGGGTCTCTCACACCATTTCACATTATGTGCACGAAGAACTATTCACATTACATGACTTCTTATTTGTACGACCAATTCATCGATGACTTTGTTATATCTCCTGATGGCGATCAGCATTCATTCCTTGATTTTCTTATATTTGGACCATTTCCGAATATACAATCTGCCGAAGCCCTGGTTAAATTCTTTGCGAAAAAAAGCGTCATCGATGGTCTCCAGATTGACTACAAAAACCTCGTAGTGATTTACTTACACTTTCTAGAGCTGTATATGAATTGCATACAAGAACTAAAATTGGTTAAAAATGTTAAAGTGATGGATAGTATTACTCTCTATGATTTGCTAACCAAACCGATTGGAGAATTAGCTGCTTACACCCGAAATGAGATGTTCATGCAAGCTTTGGAGTCTTGCAATTACAAGGAGAATTTTACATATTATTTAGATTGGTTCGAACATCGTATTGAAAGAGCTACAGAGAGAAGAGATTTGTTTAGGTTGGGAACAAGAGTTCTGAGTTTTCTGATCAATCCTACGTTACCGCATGTCGTCTGTTATCACATTTTAGGTTTTATAAATTTGATTGACTTGAGAAATTTATCGATGGTTTGTGGTTGAAAATTTTAATCAAAACGCTTAGGCTAAGATTAAAGTAAGGCTCTAGAATCTATTTTTTTATTTGTGATAGATTTATGTCACGACAAAATGTATAAATGAACTATCCCTAATAGCACGGAACGTTCCTGGAACATTCCGTAGGCATCTTCGGAACGTACCAAGCACGTTCCCGGACCTTGGGAACGTTTTATCGGCACCTGAAGGGAACTTTTGTTATTGTTCTTTTTAACGACAAATATCTCGTGAACCGTAAGAGATAGGTAAAGATTGTTGTCATTTTTGAGTTTTGAGTAATGCTTATAATACACTATAATATGACACTCATATTATAAACTGACATCGATTTCTACCTATCTCTTACGATTCACGCCATATTTATTGATAATAATAACAATAATGGTAAGTCCTCTTTGGAACGTTCCAAAGGGTCGGACGTTTCGAAGGTGCCCGCGGAACGTTTCAGAGACATTCCGTGCTATTAGGGATGTAACAGATTTTATTGTGATTTATTCAAGTTTTGTGTTTTCAAGTGATATATATATATATATATATATATATATATATATATATACGTATATATTTTCTTCACTCTTTTCCTTTAATTAAGTTATGTAGATCATCGATAGTGGTTAACTGAGGGTGATTTTACAATCAATGCAAAATATCCTGCGCAACACCTTTAGAATTTAAATGAAGACAATTTCCAATTTAAGGCTGTTGGAGCCGTATACCAAAAATAGCGATGTCTGTGAAGCATTCAAATTTTACCACTAAGATTCGATAAATCGGGATTAAGGTTTTAAAACTGAACTTGGAAAACTTTCTGGACCCTGGTAGGGGTTTCTCGGTGGCGCAACATTGGGTAAGTCTTTAGTTTTTCGAAAAAAATACGGTAACTATTCAAAAGTGTGTGAAAGAGTGTAGCAACGACGTGCAGTGTGACTGAGAGTTGAAAGCTTGACCGTACTGGATCGTACTACGAAAATGCGCTGTCGGTAAACTTGCATCCGAATGCTGCTACCGCCACCTGTATTGGCGAGAATTTTAAATTTGAATGAAAAATGCAATTTGTGACTTTCTTTTTTTTGTTTATTTGCAAGTCCGAATGATTGGCGAATGCAACAGTTTCACTGCAATTCAAATAAACAAATAATTTCTTCTTAGAATAATAAACATGTTCTCGAAAGAAGAAAAGTTATAAAAGGATGCCGCCGTGAACTCGCTGATAATAATCGATAATAATTTTGCAATTTCCCTTGAAATTATTCAATGGATTATTTACAAATCTTTTCTTGACATAAATTATAATAATTTTGAAACTCCTACAGTTATAGGCTTGTCGTTGTACATATTGATGGGTCCTAAAAGAAACTACGCAACTCGCAGCGACGGATAGAAACTACGTATCTGGCGCGCTCTATACTAAGTATACACAAATTTCTATATACTTAGTATGGAGCGCGCCAGATACGTAGTTTCTAATGTTTCTATCCGTCGCTGCGAGTTGCGTAGTTTCTTTTAGGACCCATCGATATATTTTAGTTATTTGAAATACTTTTTCGATCTTGTAGGGCCAAATGAGTTGGATGTAGAGAAAAAAAGGCCAATTTTTCTTTTTTTCAAAGGCGACGTTTCGTCAGCATTGGTGCGCTGACTTCATCAGGCTAGAAGTTTATCAGAAACATAGTTATATGTACCACAATTTACAACGACGAATTATAAAACTTTTTTTTTAATCTAAATAATAAAAGGATATTTACCTGTTATAAAATTGGTTAACAACATCGTTAACTGGTCAAAAGTTTTTAAAATTTTATTTGTGGCTTCATCATGCCAAGTCAACGGTATAAAGTCGTATGGAAATATGAAGTTTGGAAACAAGTATTTATATAATATCACAGTTATAGCTGTCGCACGTAAAAAAGTATATCTCAATCATACATACACAGATATTTATACATATATATTGTGTTTTTCTAATTATTCAAATTAAATGCTCTAAGTACAGGAAAATAAGCGTTATTTAAAGAGTAAATATCCTCTTTTTTATTAATACTATTTTTATCTAAATGTTGAGTATTTCAGAAATTATTCTTTTTTGCTTCCTCATAGAGGAAGCTTTGTAATGGTAACATTTTTCAAAATTTTTAAATTTATTTAATTGAACCCTCCCTAATTTAAAAATGTCTAATACAATGTTTTTTCTGGGCAATTGTCCGGATGTGTGTGTGTGGATTCGTGGATGTCACGCTTTTTTGTGAACACGATAACTAGAAAACGGTTGCAGATAAATTGATGAACTTTGGAGAGCTTATTTTCCTCACTAATATCTTGAAACTAACAGAAGGATTTCTAAAAATATTCATTGCATTTTTTTTCTAGCACTCAATAATATTTTAAAAATCGGTTTTTTATAGTAAAACTTTTTTCATTCGCATAATTCAAAGTTGATGAAACAATATAAAAGATTCCTTGGTTCGGGACGAATCGATTGGCATATAATATTAATACATTTTATTGAAGAGTAGGGAAGTTATGGTAATTTATATATTTTGAAAATCGGTTTTTTATAGTAAAACTTCTTTCACTAGCATGATTCAGAGTTGATGTAAGAATATAAAAGATTCCTTGGTTCAAAACGAATCGATTGACCTATAATATTAATGCATTTTATCAAAGAGTAGGGAAGTTATGGTAATTTATATATTTTGAAAGTCGGGTTTTTATAGTAAAACTTTTTTCATTAACATAATTTAAAGTTGATGTAAAAATAGAAAAGGCGTGTTGATTCGAGTCGAATCGATTTAAAAATACGGTTTTTTATATTAAAACTTTTTTCATTAGCATAATTCAAAGTTGATGCAAGAATGTAAAAGATTCCTTGGTTCGGGACGAATCGATTGACCTATAACATCAATACAGTTTATTGAAGAGTAGGGAAGTTATGGTAATTTATATATTTTAAAAATCGGGTTTTTATAGTAAAACTTTTTTCACTAGCATAATTCAGAGTTGATGCAAAAATATAAACGATTCCTTGGTTCGAAACGAATCGATTGACCTATAATAATAATGCATTTATTAAAGATTAGGGAAGTTATGGTAATGTATATATTTTGAAAATCGGTTTTTTATAGCAAAACTTTTTTCATTAGCATAATTCAGAGTTGATGCAAGCATATAAAAGATTCCTTGGTTCGAAACGAATCGATTGACCTATAATAATAACGCATTTTATCAAAAAGTAGGGAAGTTATGGTAATTTATATATTTTGAAAATCGTTTTTTATAGTAAAACTTTTTGCATTAACATAATTCAAAGTTGATGCAAGAACAGAAAAGATGTGTTGATTTGGGACGAATCGATATACCTATAATATTAATACATTTAATTGAAGAGTATGGAAATTGTGAAATTGCATAATATTTGAAAACACGGTTTTTCATAGTAAAACTTTTTTCAGTAACATAATTCAAAATTGATGCAAGAACGGAAAAAATCTCTTGATTCGAGGCAAATCGATTGATCTATAATAATAATAATAATAATAATAATAATAATACACTTTATTGAACATTAGGGAAGTTCTGCTCATTTATAATATCTGAATCATCAGTTTCAAACAGAAAAACTTTTTTCATCGACATAATTTAAAGTTGATGCATGAATAGAAAAGACTTTTTGATCATAAATTTTCAAATAGAGTAATATTATGACAATTTTTGTGAAGAAATCATAAAGCTGGGAAAGGGATAGGGCGCGACAGAACCTTTCCTTTCCCTTTGCCTGCTCAAAAAATTATTATTTCGAACGCAAGATTTGATTTGCCTGATTTGTCTTTGTATTTAAAACATTTTTTGTATTATTTTGTAATTTTTCATTTTTGGTAAATTTCTATTTTTAAATTGAGCAAAATGAAGACTTTGGTTTGTCTATTATTGAAAAAAATAACTAATGCTTCCTCTGTGAGGAAGCAAATACATTTGCTAACGGGAAGCTAAATGCTCGTGAAATGAGCACCATATAATTATAAATGAAGGGTAGAAATGCAAAAGGAGTTAAGCGCCATTTTTCACTTTTTTCAGGAGAGACTAAAAGCATTTTGTAAATTCAGCGGAACCATTTAAGAAAAAAATAAGGAAGTATTTTCAAGATACTTTCATGATCTATCGAACTAAAAAAAGTTTGCTCACAAAAAGCTATCCGGTTTCGAGAAATTGAATGAAACAAGTCATGTATCGAGGTTAGATTTTGGGTCCGTATCGACTTTTAACACCTTTCAACATTAATTGTGGAGTCAATTTGCAGTTTAAGAAAAAACTAAAATTTTGAATTCTAGCTATTGAATGGACGAATTGATTTCCAAAAAGTTTGTTTGAAAAAAATCATGCAGTTTCGCGAAATTTGAAAATCCAATTATGACTTCGAAATGGTGTAAAACTGACATTTCAACTTCAAAATAATGACGATAGCAGTAATAATTTTGCATATTTCCAAAAAATGAGGAATTGGATTATTCAGTGCTGAACGGAAGGGACCCAATAGTAATTAAAAATAATTAGCCAGTGTCGAGAAAAGTGAAATTTGATTTTTTACTTTGTGGTTAGAAAAGCTTCTCGGACTGTGAATACAAGAACACAAATTTTGAAAAATGTTGCTCCAAAAAAATCCTTTGGCAGGCATGTGTAATAGAATTTATCTGATTTTTTGAGCTAATAAACCCGATTTCGAAAATTTGGCGCTTGACTGCTTTTGCATTTCTACCCTTCAAATACAAAGTGGAAACACTCGAGATCGAATTCACAGCTAGTTCATAATTAATTTCTGTGTCGAGAATTTAAACATTTTTCCAATCAAACTCGTGTTGTAAAGTTTCTTGATGTATATGCACAACGTTTCTGATATTTTTATTATTTATATCTTCATTAATACGTGTTTTCAGTGCTCTTTTTGTTTCCCCAGTATAGACTTCTGGGCAGTTTTTACAACAAAATTTGTACACCACGTTAGTTTTTTCAAATTTTTTGGTATTATCTTTCCCCAATTTTATCACAAAATTTAAGGTCTTTTTTATTTTAGGAACTATTGATATGGAGTATTTTTTAACTATAGATGATAAATTGTAATAATTATCTGTAAATGGTAATGGAATATTACTTAATGTTTGTTTATTGGGTTTGACATTGTTATTTTTTGGTATACTGTTGTATTTGATTTTATTTAAACGAATATTGATATTTCTAGTGATAAATTGGTTCGGATATTCATTGTCCTGTAACAATCGTTTGACAATTTCCAAGCTTTTCTCGTAGAAACGAGAGTCAGATAATTTTATCGCTCTGTCGACTAAATTATATACAATATTCATTTTTTGTTGTAATGGGTGAAAGGAGTGAAAATTCAATATTCTATTGGATGATGTAGGTTTTTGGAACCAATTTGTCATAATTTTGTTATTATTTTTCATTAATGTGATATCTAAAAAATTGATTTGGTTATTTTTTTCAATTTCGCGAGTAAATTTTAAGTTTTTATCATAATTGTTAAAAGTATTGATTACTAAATTCAAGTGTTCATTTTTTATACATAAAATCGTGTCATCCACGTATCTGAAATAAAATAGTGGTATGCAGTTTTTTTCTTTCAATTTTAATAGACATTCCGTCTCCAAATCATCCATTACAACGTTCGCAAACAACGGCGAGATCAGAGAGCCCATCGGTGAGCCTTTAATTTGCTGGAAAAATTCGTCGTTAAAAGAAAAAAACGTGTTGTCAAATAAGAATTTTGTGACATCTCTTACGATATCAAACGATATTTTACAATTATTTTGTATTTGTATTGCTCTTCTATCAAGGCTCTCTAACACTAAATTGCATGGAATATTGGTAAACAAAAAGCTGACGTCCAGAGAGAGAAGTATATGGTCTTGATCATAATGTACGTTTTTGAGTTTTTCTTTTAATTGAAAACTATTATCTATATGGGATTTTGGACTATTAATACCTGACTTTAAATCTTGGCTAAAATGTACGTAGGGCTATTAATTAAAGAGATAATTGGTCTAAAAGGTAAATTTCCTTTGTGTATTTTGGGTAGTCCATAACCTTTGGCTCGTGAGGTATTTGTTAGAGTTAATTCATTATTGTGGTATTTGTATTTTAAAAATTCATTATTATTTAGATTTTTTAAAATTTTCGAAGTACTATCTTGCAATTTTTTCAAATGGTTCTTTTTTTATTTTGTGTATGTGGATGTATTTAAAAAAAAGTTCTAACATTTTGTTATTGTATTCGGATTTTTTTTAACAAACTGTGACATTACCCTTATCCGCTCTTGTAAAAAATATTTCTGTGTTATTTTTGAGAAAATTCTTTGTAGCTGTTAATTTTTGTGCAAATTTCTGATCTTCTGCAGTTATATGTTTTTCAATTTTCATAGCCTTTCTCAGATTGATTGTTACACTTTCACGAATATCGTTTTTAATATTTGTTTCTAGATTCAATTTTTCCAATGTAACTATTGTTGGTGTTAAGATTGTTGTTATTCTTATTAAAATTTCTATCAAAGGTTCTTTTATATAGATTTTGAAATTTTTTATTATGTGTATCGTTATAAATTTTCGATAATTTTTGGAATTTTAAATTAGAAAATTGAAAGAAGCTATTTTTTTCATTGGTGTTAAGATTACTTTTATCAATATTCGACTTTATGTGATTCAGTTGTTTATTTAAATAATTGATATGTAAATTGACGTCACGAATTTTTAGATCACGTATTTTTATATTAACTACATTATTGATCTCTGAGATAGCTTTCTTACATGTTTCACTGTGAAAGGTCATAGTTTGGTATCGCTTACTTGTATTTATTATATGTTGTGGAACCAGGTCGTTTTTTCTGCATCGAAGTAGAAATATTCTCTGCGATGTAGATCTTGCTAGTTTTTTGTTCAAACGCAGCCAGGTGCTTAGTATATTTGTAATATGTGATCCATGGTGATCGAAGTTACATTAGAAAAATTGAATCTTGAAACAAATATTAAAAACGAAATTCGTGACAGTGTAACAATCAATCTGAGAAAGGCTATGAAAATTGAAAAACATATAACTGCAGAAGATCGGAAATTTGCACAAAAATTAACAGCTACAAAGAATTTTCTCAAAAATATAGATAGAGGTTACACGGTGTTTTTCGAGTGAGATAATTTTTTGGCTGGGGAGAAGTGAAAAGGTGAGTGAGTACAGTGAGGTTGTGGTGACTAAGGGGACTGGGGCGAAAGTGCGTGTGTAAATGGAAGGGAGTGGTAGAAAGTGCGGATTTAATCCAAACAAAAAGAAAAAAAAACTGACCAGTTGATTTTGAGGTTAGGTGCGTTTCGGCGGGACTCTGTTTTTTTTTGGAACAGAGTAGGAGTTCGAAGGGTGTGAAGGGGGAAGGAGCAGAGATGGCCGAACATTGCCAAAAGAAATCAGGATAAGAGGGTGAGTTTTGGGTGAGTTTTTAAAAGTTTGGGGTTGTGATAGAAAGTGCCGGGGGGAAGGGTGGTGACAGGAGAGGGGGAGTTGAGGCTAACGGTCGGTTAACACGGTACAGAAGCATGCCGGTTACGCACAGTCCACAGCGCGTTTCCAGGAGACAGAGCGGATCTGGTGAGACGAGTGAAACAAATAGGGATAGCGATAGTAGAGAGAGAGGGTAGCATCGTAGACGAGGCAAGCAGTGAGGGGAGCGCAGATGATACGTTCGCTACGCCTTTGAACCCCGTAGCAACGGCAGAGTCGAGTCGTGGAAGGGGTCATAGGCGCGGCACGCGCGGGAGGCCCACGAATTTAGAAAGATTTAGATCGAGGAGCACGGGGTCGAGGGAGGGACGATAGTAGGAAAAGAGAACGGGGGGGGGGGGGCGAAGATGCGGAGAGAGGCAATGAAATTAAAAAAGTTAAAACAAAAAAAGGAACACCGGATAGGGATAGGGATGATGGGAATATGTTGGGAAAATTAGAAGCGCTTATAAAGGGATTTAGAGAGGAGACTTGCGGAAGACTGGATAAGACATGCGAAAGGTTGAATGATATGCAGAGGCAAGGGGAGGAGGTAAAAGACGAAGTAAGAAAAGTGAGACAAAGGTGGGAAGAATGGGATGAATTATGGAAAGGAGAGAAAGAGAAGGTATGGAACAAATTGGAAAGCATAGAGAATAGGCAGAGCGAGAATGAAGAGGATAGAAAAAGGGACATGAAATTGCTAGAAGAGAGAGTGAGCAAACTTGAACTAATGAATGAGCACAAGGCGGCAGAGAAAGGGAGTTTGAAAGAAGCGAGAGAGTGTGAGAGGGTTATGAATGAGCAAAATGAAAGGTGGCCCTTGAGACTGATTGAGGTTGAAAGAAGGATGGAAGGGGAAGAGAGAGCGGAGAGGAAAAAGAATATAATAGTGAAGGGTTTGAAAGTGGACAGTGAAAAGGAAGAGGAAGAGATTGGGAAGCTGATAAGAGACATAGGCGCACAACCCTACTGAAAAACCCGACGTCGGATCCTACGTCGGATCTAATAGTTTCCTGCGTCGTAGCCGGCGTCGTAACCCACGTAGGATCCTACGTCGGATCCTGATAGTTTCCGACGTCGGAAACGACGTAGGAAACGTCGTCGAGTATTGGGATCGTTTCCGACGTCGGAAACTATTAGGATCCAACGAGATTTTTTTAAAAATACAATGTTTATGGAATAATAACTGTTACATATTTAAGTCCTATTTTATAGAATAACAATAAACAAATCTATAATATAATATACACTATATATATATACCATGTATTTAACGCCCGAGAGCTCCTGCTCTCGCAGTCAGCCGCGTTGCTTTGGGCTAACTCCCCAATGCAACGAATTATGCGGTTACGATACAAGTATCGCGCAGTGCCACCCACAATAGGCCTCTCTCGGATGGAGGCCATGGTTCAGTTGGGAGTGGCAATAGGAACGAACCGAGGCGACGACCAGGTAATGACCCCGGACAAACGCGAGAACATCGATTTAAATGGTCGGACCAACTCAGGAGGGACCTTCTTACCTGTTGGCAAAGAAGCTCACCGGCGTGGAGAGGATTCATGAAGAGGTTACATGACCGTTGGGGCAATATGCACCCGGAATATGCTCATAAAACGCCTCAGTATTTAAGAGATCAGGTATCCTTCTTGCGAAAAAACGGATATGAAGCTGTTTATCAACAGGGAGAGGAGCAACATCCTCCAGCGAACATTCCACCCGTTCCACCAAGACCGCCTTTGCAGATAGCCGATAATGTCAACATGAGAAGTAGGAGATCTATCCACCAAAAAGTCTTCCTCAGGATGGACAAATTAGCTGAAGCTAATACTGCTCTCCGCGATTTGCTCCCCGAAGATGTTAATCTCTGGAATCTGAACTGTGTAGTTTACGAGAAGGCGGTCTCCCTGCTTAGCGATGATAGAAGTAACGAAACTTCGGTACGTCTGAGTAAGACACGCGAGCGTATTGCACAGCTTCAGTTCAAAATTGAAACGGCGAGACGGCATGCGTCAAATGTTCAGTGCGTGATTAGCTACATAACATCAAATAAAAAGTTCATTCCAAAAGTTAGGGCACTTGCTCAAAACTTGAGGAAAGCAAATCACACGCTGAACAAGTGTAAACTGTCGACCATCAAGCAGCACTGGACGCAAAAAATAAGATCTCTTTCAACAGCGAAACAGTGCCTTGAACGGCGAGTTAAGTGGATTCAGGAAAATTCCACCTTTTCTACTAATCCTTCCCGTCTTTCAATAAAGCGTTATGTGTAGTTCAAAATCCGCCTAGTCGAGAAGAGATTCATGTCTTCTGGGAGCAAGTATATGGAGATGCTTATCAGCTAAATGAAGACGCTTCTGATATATCACTCTTTCGTAACTTTTGCCAAAGGCAAAGGTTACAAGAACCAGAGGAAGAGTGTCCACTAATTACTGCTGAAGAAGTGAAGAAAGTTATCGCTAGAACTAAGAACTTTTCGGCGCCAGGGCCAGATAAAATCAACAACTTTTGGTGGAAGAAGTTTACTTCTACGCACCAACATCTAGCTCGTATATTTACTACTTTCTTAAACGGAGAACAACCCGTCCCGCAGTGGCTAGTGGAAGGACGCACGGTATTGATCCCTAATGCCGGAGATATGTCATGTCCAAAGAACTACAGGCCCATAGCTTGTTTAAACACCAGCTACAAGCTATTCACTGGCATCCTCAAAGAGAGGATATTGACATCTATCGAGCCGGTATGGAGTGTAATAGTCGAACAACGTGGATGCAAGAGAGGGCTGGCAGGTTGCAGGGAGAGCCTGTTAATAGACAGGTGTATTACCCAGGACTCGATCAGGTATCGACGCAATCTGTCCATGGCTTGGATTGATTACCGTAAGGCATTCGATAACACGAACCATGAGCTACTTATCAAGCTCCTTGAGTGCATGGAGGTGCATCCAAAAATAGTGAGATGCATAAAAGAGCTTATGCTTTTGTGGCAGACAAGATTTGTCATAACATTTGACAAAAGACAAGTGACTACAAGCTTTGTCACATATAAGAGGGGCGTCTTTCAAGGAGACTCTCTAAGTCCGATACTTTTCTGCATCTCCCTCTTGCCTCTATCCGAGGCTCCGAGGCAAATGCTCTGGATACCTATGTGGCCCGCCGAACAGAAGAGAATATAAGGTCAACCACCTTTTATACATGGACGACCTTAAACTCTTTGCTTCCTCAAAAAAGGACCTTAACATCCTTGTAGATGCGGTAAATAGGTATTCTAAAGCGATTGGCATGAGCTTCGGACTGGACAAGTGTGCTTGCGTCCACCTACACCAAGGAAGACTAGAAACTACATCATCCAGTGATGATCAGGATGTTCAACTCATAGGCAGAAATACCATTCAACATCTTGGTATTGGAGAAACATATACATATCTTGGAATACCGCAAGCGGAAACCCAAAATGTGCATAACTTGAAAACGGCCCTTGGAAAAAGGTATCGCCAAATTCTCAGAAAAATTTGGGCTTCCGAATTATCTGGAAAGAATAAGATCCAGGCGACCAATATGCTGGCCGTTCCTATACTGCTCTACACGTTTGGTGCAGTAAAATGGAACGTCGATGAGTTAAAACAACTTGATCGAAGCACACGCAAGATGATGACAATACAACGAAGTCTTCATCCTAGATCTTCCGTACCTCGAATATATCTCCCTCGCGATAAAGGGGGTAGAGGATTGCTAAGCTTAGAGTGTCTTCATCGAAGAACGGTTCTGGCTACAGCCTGCTCAGTTCTAAAAAGCACGGATTCCCTTATGCGACTCGTACATCAACATGAAGTCGCCAATGCTGCGGTGTTTCTATACCATGCAGCAGATAGGGCCGCAGAGGAGCTTGACCTCCCATTTGATTCCAGCAACATTACACATGGCCTAGCATCACTAACACCTCTGGTGCTCAAAAGTCGTATACAGGAAGCAGAACATACGCTCCTACTAAGAGAACATGCTGAGAAACCCCTCCATGGTAAGTTCTACGGCATCCTACGTAGAGAAGAGCTCTCGATGGGTCTGTCCAACATGTTTCTCAAGTCTGCTGGATTGAGATCGGAGACCGAGGGATTTCTTTTTGCCTGTCAAGATGGCGTCATAGACACCTTAGTTTACCGCGGGCGCATAATGAATATACCTGTACGCGATACCAACTGCCGAGCGTGCAAGCAAGAGCCCGAAACACTTGGACATGTTCTCAGTGGATGCTCTAAATATGCACGCTGCGCGTACATAGAGAGACACAATGCAGCTCTAAAAGTGATATATTACCATCTTAGGCATTTCTATGGTGCTGATCTATTGCCCGTCTTGCCATACGCCCAGGGGGAACTCGAGTCAGTTGTGGAGAATGATCAGTGTAAGATCTACTGGAATTTCTCATTCTCCACCACTCAACGTATCAGTGCTACGAAGCCTGACATTGTACTCCAAGATCTGAAGAACAAGATCATTTACGTGATTGAATTCTCGGCTCCAGCCGATGTTAATATTACGGCAAAGGAGGGAGAAAAACAGGCGAAATATCAAGCACTTCTTTTCGAGCTGAGTAGGCTGTACCAAGGCTACAAAGTCCATCTTATAATTCTCATAATCGGCTGCCTTGGAGGTATGAAAGCTTCATTTATTAGCCAACTCAACAAGATTCCGGCTTGCCAGCGTCAGGCTCATTTCATCGCGAACCGGATGCAAAAGGCTGTTCTCCTGGGATCACTCCATCTGGTCCGTCAACACTGTTCCTCTTAAATTCTGCAAAGATTGGTAGCTCTAAAAAAGTATCCAGAGGTGAAACCTTCATGTCCAACTGTCTTGCCTGTCGCGTAAGGTCATCCGCGGCTAGAGACCTGACTCCAGGGAACAGTGTTGCCCGATGTTATCACGCGTAAATTTCCCGCTCTTGCTTACCTTCTAGGACAGAAGGAGCAGAAGTGGATGACGTACACGTTCCAGTAGCTTTGGGATTGGTTTCTTTAAGGAATCATGATCGAAGCTTCCGGAGCCTACAAATTCTCTAAAATAACAGATCTTTATTATGAACCCAGTCTACATAAAAAATGTAATACACAAAAGCAAATGAACAATAGGAACATAAAAGGCAGAGGTTCAGCTCAAGCTGCTTTCCAACCTATCCTATACTATACTACATATAATATACACTGTATGAATAAAAAAAATATATATATAGTGTATATTATATTATAGTTTTGTTTATTGTTATTCTATAAATTGAGAATTAAGTATGTAACAGTTATTATTTCATAAACATTTTATTTAAAAAAAAATCTCGTTGGATCCTATTAGGATCCTAATAGTTTTCGACGTCGGAAACCATCCCAATACTCGACGACGTTTCCTCGTCGTTTCCGACGTCGAAAACTATCAGGATCCGACGTAGGATCCTACGTGGGTTGCGACGTCGGCCACGAAGCAGGAAACTATTAGGATCCGACGTCGGGTTTTTCAGTAGGGAAGTAAGAGTGGAAGGGATAAGAAGATTAGGAGGGAAGGAAGAGGGAAAAGAATGTATGTTTTTGGTGAAATTAAGGAGTGAGGAGGATAAATATGAAGTTATGGAGAAGAAGATGTTATTGGAAGGAAGAAATGAAAGAATCGAAGAAGATCTGACGTGGCGGAAAAGGAGAAGAAAGTAGATAATTGAGAGAAAGGCATGGACTGAGAGGAGTAAAGGCAATAGAGTAAGGATTGGAAGGGATAGGATATGGGTAAACGGAGATATGTGGATTTGGGACGATAAAGTAGAAGATCTGAGGGAGGGTAGGAAACGGATAGTGAATGAAGGGGGTGAGAGAAAGGAAAAGGGAAATGCAAGTATCACGGGGGGGTTTCAAAATGACAAAAGGCCACCAGAGAAGAAAAACTGAGCAAGGAAAGGAGGAGGGGGAAGGACGAAAAGAGAGGAGTGAGTGTGGCTTTCAGGAATGTGTCAGGGCTAAGAAACAAGAACGAGGGCTTCTGGGAGGCTATTGGAAAATGGGACGTGGTAATGCTGAGTGAAACGTGGGTAGACGAAAAGAATTGGAAGGGATTGAAACGGAAGTTGCCGAAGGGGTATGTGTGGACAATGCAAGAAGCGAGGAAAGAACATGGAAAGGGAAGATCGATGGGAGGCATGGTGTCAGGGGTAAAAAGGACCTGATGGGAAATGAAAGAGTGGAAGAGCGAGACGAAAAGCAGGAGGGCATGATGGTGAGAAGAATAAAGGTAGGAAAAGAGAGGTTGGCGATCGTTTGTGTGTATAGAAGGAGAGGAGAAGAGGAAGGATGGAGAGTATTAAGGGAATGGATGGAGGAAAGGAATAAAGAGTTGGTCTTGATAGGAGGAGACTTTAACGCGTGGACAAGAGAGTTAGGGGGGGGGGGGCAGATATGGGATGAAGAAAGCAAAACTTCTCGAAGAAATTCCAAGCACAGGGAGATAGATCGGGAAGGTAAAACTCTTTTGAACCTATTAGGAGAGGAGGGGTGGTTTATATGCAACAGGAACATAAGGGGAGATGAAGAAGGGGAAATTACTTTTATAGGTAAAGGGCAGACAGTGATAGATTACATTCTAGCAGAAGAAATAATAAGGAAGAGAAAAGATAAAATGAAATTAGGTAATGAAATAGGCTCAGAACACTTCCCGCTAATAGCGAAATTTAAAGGTTCAGGATGGAAGCGGCATAGCGAAAAAAGGGAAAGAACTGGCGAAAGGAAAGTAAAAATGGGTAGATGGGGGGAGGATAAATTGAGAGAATTCAAAGAAAGAATGGAGAATGAGGAGATTAGAGGAATGGAAGGGGAAGACATCGACGCGCGCCTTGAAAAGCTAAAAGAAATAACAGAGAGGATAAAAGAACAGGTAAGGCCAAGAGAAGAGGAGGGAATGAAAAGGGGATGGTGGGACGCAGAATGTAAGGAGAGTAAGGATAGAATGAAGGAGAATGTAAAAAAGTGGAGAAAAGGGGAGATAGGGAAACAGGAATATAATAGGAGAAAGAGAGAACATGAAAGATTTTTAAGTGATAAAAGGCAGTTAGAGAAAAGTAGGTATATGTA
>CAKNXH010039064.1:1874-16303 GCA_932178445.1 Andricus quercusramuli | reverse complement strand
TCAGTGTTAAGATTTGTATTTTCAATCATCAAAAGGTGTATTGTAGGACGAATAGACTTTTCTTTGCTTATATAGAGCGGTACAATTTCACCTTTTTTATATTTGTTATCATCTTCTACGCCGTACACATTTATGCACAACTCACTCATTTTTTCAAATTTTGGAATATCTTCAAGAGTTATGGGAAACGAGATTCCTTCATGTTTCAGTTCTGAGTTATAATGTGGGTAAGAATCGACTCGATTTCTGTGAATGGCAGCAGGGCAAAGAGCTGCCATTATCGACCACAGAAAACAATAAACATCATTATTCCGAATAATTATAACAGCCTTTTTATCTCTTATATATTTTGGCAAATCAATGAATGTCGATATACCTGAATTTATTGGTAAATATTTATTAAAATTTACTTTCAGGTTTATAATTTCACTAAGTGTCCATCCTGAATCCGTTTCCTGTAATTCTTCTACTTTTACTAAAATTTGACCTGAAACATTTTCATCGTACCCCGCACTGATGTCAGTTGATGGAAGGATTCTACTATTTTCAGTGTTTATGTATATAATTTCTTCTACCGTTTCACCGTTCACTATTTCTTTCAATTTTCCGGCAAAAGAAACGTTTACTTTCTAACCCCCATATTGTTTTAAAATATTTTTCATTTGTTGAACGATCATTGACTTTGTGTCCTGCAGAAAATGTTTAAGGTCCTTATGTCTTAAATTCACTATACATCCGGTTCTTATCCTACTCTTAAACGCTGATACTAAGTCTTCCCACTGTATTCTATCTGTTTTTCTATTTGAATTTTCTACACCTTTTCCCATTCTTCTCATTATTTTCAATTTAGTTTTTAACGCTTTTAAAATTCCTACTGTTGATTGAACTTGCATTTTTTGACCTACAGACAATCCTAAATACTTCAACATGTTATTCAATATTTTAATATTCTGCCTACCAAATTTGATCCACTTGTTGATTTTATTGATTTTTTTATTCTCAGTTAGCACGAGTCCACTACAAAACTTTGATGCTCACTTGGTGGCTGAGAATCAACTGGAAATTTTTTTGGTGTGAGACGACTTTTTAACACATAATATTCCACTGAATAGGAACTTTAACCTAGAGGGCACACTCATCTCCCACAATCACCTCCTTTCCTATAATGTCCTGTTCACAAATGTCAATTGCAAAGCTCTTCCAGCAGTCTTGGTATTTACAGTGTGGATAAAAACTGGAAAAAAATTCCTATGAAACAACCTTTCTTTTTAAAAACTCACAACATTTCACTGAATTTTTCACTTTAAATCCAAACAAACACTAAACTTTTTTTAACAGGCAACCTTTTAAATGTGACTCTCAGATAAACTGTCAGAAAGTATGTTGACGATAAAAGAAGTATCGATGATGAAATCACTGCACTGAATCTGGCAATACACTGGAAATTTGTTTGCAGCTCACGCCTCATATAGCTGAGGATTATTATTATTATTATTATTATTATGAAGGTTAATACCTAAGCAGAAAACGTTTTTGTGATGTAACTTCAAGGGCAAATGAAAAAAAATGTAACCTTGAAGCTATTTTACGTAAAATTCAAAATGCGTTTTATATTCATGAATTCGGTTCGTACAATTCTCAAAAACTGGAGTAGCTACCGGATTCAACCTGATCCGTGAGAATAAATCAAATTCATATAGACGAAAACAGGATGTCACATCAAATTTCACATACATACACACTTGCATATTTGCGCCTTAAATATGACTGTTTTATCTATAAGGAAGCAATAGATCATTCTTGAACCTGTTTACATCAATTCGACTCTGACAATTGCGAAATATTCTGTGACGTCATCTTGAACTTCGAGAATTTTCCAGAAGCTCCAGGATCCCTCGAGAATGTTCTAGAAGCTAAGCAACACGGCGTCCATGCCAGCCTCACACGGGTACACACGGACGCACACACACACCGATACTCACTAATTCTAATTGGTCCAGAACAGGCCCTGCCTATCTACTCACATCATCGTTTTTTAAATTAATGTAGCATTTTTTGCAAATGTTGTGTTTGTGGGTAAATAATTTTTGGAAAAGTCGAAATCTAAAAAATATTAAATTTTCAAAAAGTTGCACGACCGGCAACAATATTAATATTGACCTATAGGAATGCTTCTTGTATTGAAATTTTATAAAAGCATTACTAGCATTGCTAGTATTACTAGTAATGCTTTTATAAAGTATCAATACAGAAAGCATTCCTATCGTTCAATTATTTTGGTTGTTCTATTCTTGGAAATCGGGGGGCTTACATGTATAAAATGTACACTTTGACGGGGAATGACCCATCAACAGAATTGTCAATCATAACGCGAAGGACGGAATACAAAATTTAGATCATTTTTGTTTCATAAGAAAATGTCTACGAACCTTTCAGATACAATGTGTCTGTATATATTTCCTGTACTTTCTGTTCTTTAATATTCAGATTTTTGGATTTATATATTTTAGAGTTGAAAGGATGTTATCTCTGAATTCGAATCTGCCTTCAATAACAACCAAAAAATTCTTCAATTTCCATATTGGCTACGAATGTATACGAATTATGTACAAATTATATAATATGAATAATAAATTAACAGAAAATTGTCCTTAAATTTCAAGCTTAAATTTCAGAATAGCCTAAAGTAAAATAAGTGTTTCATAGTACTATATGTTATCGGTGTTTATAGTCCACGAAGTTTGTTTCCCACTAGAAGCTTTGAGAGAAATCTATGAGTAGAGAACGGCGAAGCGTCATTTTCACTCAAATATCAAAGGTGTGATTACATTGAAGGTGAAAAATATACTCCCATTCGAACTCACGAATGGCTTTTCAAAAATTAAGAAAGGTAAACTATCTCAATCAATAACGGCGTTACTATGAATTTCTAAAATTTTTTAATTTCTGAATTTTATGATAGAAATTTTGATTTCATAGCTCATTTATCGGAAGTAACATTGTTGTCTCTCGCCCCTCGATATACAATACACTAAATAGTTACATGGAAGGAAAGGCAACATCGTTATTCATTCACACTTGTCTTATAATATACAATTGTCTCTAAAATTGACTTAATTTTCCAAATAAATTGAAAATTTTAATCATGCTCCGCTTACCTTATAAAAATTATTTTAAAAAATTATTCACTTATCCAAAAATTTTCACGCAATTCCTGAATTACTTATGGTCACTCATTTTTTTCAAATTTTTCCTCTTTTCTCTACATCGGCAGTTATTTTATTACTTTCAAAACCTTTTTTAAAGAAACAAGATACCATGAGAATAGGACGTTATTAGTAAGTTAATTATCACTAAGTACGATTAGCGAAATGCTTGTATTTTTTGGCTAGTTTAACAAAGTACCTAATTTGTTTAATTGCAATTTTAATATTGTTACCGGTCGGACAACATTTTGAAAATTTGCTATTTTTTGGATTTCGGCTTTTCCCATTTTTTTACCCAAAAACGCAACATTTGCAATTCTTGCAGGAATTTTATGAGTGGAATTGCAAAAAATGCAGCATTAATTAAAAAAACGATGATGTGCGTTATGCATGCAGATTTGCAAATCATATAATAGACTCTTTTCAATGGAAAGAAGCAGAAATAACATTTTGCAAAACCTTCGGTATTTTCGCTGGGGAGTTATAAACGAAATTATAATTATTTGTTTATAATTAATAATGTTGCCAAGTAGTAAACGGTTGGCAAATCTAATATGATGTTAGTACTTAGTTAATTATTACTCAGTACGATTTGCAAAATGTTTGTAATTTTTGGCTAGTTTACAAAAGTAACTAATTTGTTTAATTGAAATTTAAATATTATTGCCGGTCGAGCAACGTTTTGCAAATTTAATAATTTTCAAATCTCAACATTTCCAACATTTGCTACCCAAAAACGCAACCTTCGTAATTTTCGCTGGAATTTTGGGAGTCCAATTGCAAAAAATTTAACAATAATTTAAAAAACGATCATCTGCGTTATGTATTTAGTTTTGCAAATCACATAATAGTCTCTTTTCAATGAAAAAAAAGCAGAGAGAACATTTTGCGAGACCTTTGGTATTTTCGCTGGGGAGTGATTAACAAAATAATAATTTGTTTATAATTAATAATTTTGCCAAGTTGTAAACAGTTTGCAAATGTTGTATAACGTTGGTAATGAGTTGTTTATCACTCAGTACGATTTGCAAAATTTTTGTCATTTTTGGCTATTTCACAGAAGTAGCTAATTTGTTTAATTGCAATTTTAATTTTATTGCCGGCCGAGCAACGTTTTGCAAATTTGATACTTTCCCAATCTCGACATTTCTAACATTTGCTACCCAAAAACACAACCTTCGCAATTTTCGCTGGAATTTTAGGAGTCGGATTGCAAAAACTTTAACAATAATTTAATAAACGATAATTTGCATTATTTCTTTAGTTTTGCAAATCATATAATAGGGGCATAATTTCTGAAGTGTACCCACCTCAAAAATGAAAGTTGTCCGATCGGGCTAAAAATTGGCCTAATTGTAGTCCTATTAGATAGTACTCCTCACACCAAAAATTAATTTATTTTGATGATTATTTATCAAAGTGGAGGGGGTACAATTTACGGGGTTTTCAAGCAAAGCCTTACTTTCAAACGTTTGTAACTTTTGGCCTGTTGTCTGAAACAAAATTTCACCTTGAATATTTTCGATAGATTTTTTCACGAACTTTCTGGTGGTGATAATTATTTTCATAAAAAGTCAAAATTTGACCCGAATTTTTGAAAATCAAAAATAAATTTGACTTTTTTTCAAATTTCGGCACCTTTTTCTTTCTTCAAAATAGTTTTAGAAGAAAGCTGAGATTTTTTCCTATGAGACCTCCAATTTTCAGAGCGGCAAATTCATTCGTCTTTGAGTAATAGAACGATACGTGAACAAGATGCCGTGATAGGGTGAGTAGCGCGCTATTTCCCCTAGTGCGCTCAAGCCGAGAATCTTTGTGCAACGCTTAGGAGCCACTTTTTAAAGTTAAGTAATATTATGTGTCTTCCTGTTCGATTTTTTGGCGATAGTTTCAACAGTTGTTTTCTTTGCAGGCCTCTTTTGCGGTTTCTGTTTTTTGCCATTCGAGAGGATGTCGTATTTCTCAGAGGAAGAAAAATTCTTGAGTTGAAGTTTTCCATCTTGAGTGGGAATGAAAGCGTGGTACTGTAATGTACCTGGTATCGTGACAGCTTTGTCAAATCTGGCTTTCAGTAACTCGGTGGCTAAGGCATAATTTTCTTTGCTGCTGAAAAAAATTTCGGTTTCCTTACAGTTACTCTTTGCCCACTGAAACAAAGCATGGGGAGTGAGTATGTGATGTTTCGGAGAACATTGTAAGCTTGATCGTGCTGCTTGTCTCTTTATATTCGCTCCAATACCATCACATGCACCCTTACCATGAGATGTACCATGGAAGTGCCATTCAGCTTGGATACCAAAATCTTCTTCATGGGTTTGGATAATAACAAAGCTACTCTTATTTTTAAAATGTTGCCCTGCACCATCAGTGACATAGTAGATTTTCTTTGGCCTGAAATGAGTTTTCAAATAATCTACTATTATCTTTTGATACTCGTGAACAGCTACCGTGTCATGAGCTAAGTTATCAGATATGATTGCGATACTTACGTACTTGAGCTCTCCATCTTTGTTATAATAAATCACGACAGTGAATATTGTAGCTTGGTCGTTATTCCAGTGGAATGATTGCGCTGCATTCTGAATTATGAAGGCGTAATTCTCAGCGAAATCGAAGCAAATCAAGAACTCCCCAGGCAATCAATTTTCCTTCAGGTTTTTGAAAAAGATGATTGCTCCTTTGAAATGAAGTGATGAGTTTTTAATTTCAACAGCTTTTCACAGAAATCATCTACGAATTCATCAGTATCCATTACCAGAGTCTTTAGAGTACATTTGTCGGTCTGTAGCCAAATTTCAAACCTCACTTCATTAATACAATGTTCATCAAAAGCTTTTGTGATGTTATCTTTCAAGTTTGCAGTACCTGGACAGTTTTCACACTCGTGATAATTTGTGAGCACCATGTCAGTATCCTCTGTTAAATGTGGAATATTTATTTCATTCAACATCAACTTGACATTCTCATGATGCACGCAAACGCACACATTATGTGTGCCACTACTTCCTTCTAGAACACCTATTGTACCTGCATTCTCACTTATAATTTATAAAGCATATTCCCAATCAATTTTACACTGACCGTAATGCAGGCCATGTTAATTCATCCTGGCAATGCAGAGAGCAGTTATTCTAGTAGCATATAATATTACTTAAGTTGAAAAACTGGCACTAAAGCGTTGCACAAAGATCCTCGGCGTGAGCGCACAAGGGGAAATCGCGCGCCACTCACCCTATCACGGCATCTTGTTCACGTATCGTTCTATTACTCAAAGACGAATTAATTTGCCACATTGAAAATTCGAGGTCTCATAGGAAAAAATCTCAGCTTTCTTTCGAAACTATTTTGAAGAAAAAAAAAATGCCGAAATTTGAAAAAAGTCAAATTTATTTTTGATTTTCAAAAATTCAGGTCAAATTTGGACTTTTTTTGAAAATCGTTATCACCAACAGAAAGTTTGTGGAAAAATCTATCGAAAATATGCAAGGTGAAATTTTGTTTCAGTCAACAGGACAAAAGTTACAAACATTTGAAAGTAAGGCTTTGCTTGAAAACCCCATAAATTGTACCCACTCCACTTTGATGAATAACCATCACAATAAATTAATTTTTGGTGTGAGAAGTACTATCTAATAGGACTACAATTAGGCCAATTTTTAGCCCGATCGGACAACTTTCATTTTTGAGGTGGGTACACTTCAGAAATTATGCCCCAATAGCCTCTTCTTAATGAAAAAAGCAGAAACAACATTTTGCAAAACCTTCGTTATTTTCGCTGGGGAGTGATTAACAAACTAATAATTTTTTTACAATTAATAATGTTGCCGTATCACGAACGTTTTGCAAATTTAATACAAATGGAGACTGAATTTATAATTACTCACACAAGTTTGCAAAATGTTTTGAATTTTCGTGAAGCAATGGGGAGCAAATGTTGCAAATTGATTTTTTTAAACAAATTGCCGACCCGATCACGTTTTGCAAAATGTTATTTTATGTTCAACATATAAAAAAACTACCATAGAATTTTTTTGAAGACCTTCGGAATTTTTGTTAATTGACTCGATTTTTATGTCTAATTCCACTGGTCTAATATTGCAAATTTTGCTTGCAAGATATATTTGTAACTTGAGATTGCTGGATTTCATCAACACGATCGTCGTTGATCATGAAAATTTGTTGTATGGAATAATTTGTTTGTTTTATAAAAAAAATTATGTAAACAAATTCATAGTTTAGGCGTTTATTGGCAGAAAGTAATCGTTTTTCTTTTTTAGTAACTTTGAATTATATGAGTGGTGATAGTTAGTGATTCAGATTGGTCATTCCATATTATTTGTTAATTTTATAAACAAATGCATAGTTTGGTCATTTATAGACATAAAGTAATACTTTTTTTACAATCATCTTCAAGTGACACAACTAGTGATGTTTATTGACGAAGAATTGTCAATCAATATTATTGGTTTTTGTTATAAACAAATTTTATAAGCAAATGCATCTTTCGACCATTCAAAGATAAAAAGTGATCGTTTTTCTTTCTGCACGTCTTCAAATCACATAAGTGGTGATATGCAGTGACAAGGAATTGTCAATCGATATAATTTTTTTTTATAAACTTAATGCATAGTTTGGTCGTTTATAGACAGAAAGTAATAGTTGTTTTTACACTCATCTCCAAGTTACACAAGTGGTGATGTTTTTCGACGGAGAATTCTCGATCGATATTATTTGTTTTTGTTTGAAATAAATTTTATCAACGAATGCATCTTTTGACCATTTGTAGAAAGAAAGTGATCGTTTTTCTTTCTACTCGTCTTCAAATTACACAAGTGGTGATATTCAGTGACAAATAATTGTCAATCGATATTACTTTTCTTATGAACAAATTTTATGAACAAATGCATAATTTGGTCGTTTATTGTCAATCAAAAAAAAAATATTTTTTTCTATAAACAAATGCACAGTTAGGGCATTTAGAGACAGAAATTGCCCGTTTTTCTTTCTAATCGTCCTAAAATTGCATGAGTTGTGATATTTAGTGACAAAGAATTGTCAATCAATATTATTTGTTTGTCACAAAAAAATGTAATAAACAAATGCATAGTTGTATCTTGTATATTTAATCTCTCCCTTTTACGGGTTTGAGGGCCTCCGCTCCCAGTACATATATTTACATTTCATCCTTAGTCTAACTTAACCGCTGCTTATATTCTAATGCTTCGCCTTACATAATAACAATAATATTAATACTATTCTTTTTAAACTTCTAAAAATGAGCAATCTTCCAGGGCTTCCGTTTTCTCTTACCGTCAAATGCATTTTAACCGATTTAAAAATTGAAAATTTTTACTAGTTACTTTCCTTTAAACAGGATTACCCGCTTGGCTCTGCCCTTTTCCCTTGCTTTCTCCTAATTCTTCCAGTTTTTTCATCCACATCACTCCCTGTCCATGACCATCCAAAATCCATCTTACACACTCATCCACACTCAACTATCCATATTCCTTTCCTGTACACCTCTCTAACACATTTGCCCATGACTCCACTTCGTATCCACATACGCTGCACAGATTGTCCTCTTCATCCATCCAGTATCTACAAGCTCTCACTCCTTCCCCCACTCTAAACCGTACCACCCTATTCCATTTGTCTTCCTTTTTCATCTTTTGCAAATATTCTGGTTCCGTCATCCCTTTGACCATCATGTACCATCTATTGTACCTCGAGTCCATAATCTTTCTCCATCTCTCTTCTCCTGGCTTACTAATAGCTCTAATTCTATGTTCTGCCAATTCAGAACCCCTTCTTGTATATAACAAACCCTCCTCATTTCTTTCCTCCCTTCCTCCGATTTCGAATTTCCCAAATTTCCTCTCGTCTCCTTATTCCGAATTTCGTCCAAGCATACTTGTGCTCTTCTGCTCCCCTCTCCCTTTTTCAGCTTCTCTTCAAACCTCCAGGCTCTCTTAATTTGTCTCGTTACCATTTTCTCCCTTCCTAGTTCTTCCCTCAACATGTATCCTGGGCAACTCCAACTAACCCCCATTACCCATCTCAGGAATCTCTCATGCGTGCTTTCCATTTTCCTATGTTCCTTTCATCCCCAGACTTCCACCCCATAACACAATACCGCCCATACCAACGCATCAAACAACCAGACCCTCATTCTCCAATCGTCATTGAACCTTCTCTACACAGAACTCCTCCACACTTTCCACTATTTGTCCGTTCATCTTCCAAACGTAACCTATTTTGGTCTTTCTACTTCTGAAGCACCTCACCTTGGTCTTCCCTACGTTCACCGTCAGTTATTTTGCTCCCACATACTCTTCAAAAATTCTTATCATTAGGTTCATCTCCTTCTCATCATCTGCTAATAGAACTACGTCGTCCGCGTATGCTAGAGAGTATAGTTTTCTATTAACCAGAATCGTCCCCCCTTTCGCTTTCTCCTATAGCTTCTCCTCTAAGTCTGCCAGCAGCATATTAAATAGTATCGGACTCAACGGGCACCCTTGCCTAAGACCTCTTTCTGTCCAGAAAACCTCCCCTTTTTTCCCCCTATCTTCACCCTAACTCTGGTTTCAGTAAAAATTTCCTTTATCCTCTTCACAAACCCTTCCTCTATTCCCCTTTCTTTCGTTGCCTGCCATAGCACTTTTCTATTCACTGAGTCAAAAGCTGCTTTAAAATCTACGAACAAGGCTACTAATTTCCCTTTTTTCCCCCTAAGTTTCTGTTAACCAAGTAGTTGAGTACGTAAATGTTATCTGTTGTTCCAATCCCTTTTCTAAATCCCGTCTGATTGTGTGGGATACTTTCTTTCTAATCTATCTGACTCTCCAATCTTTTTTTTAGAATTTCCGCTTATGTTTCATAACCCACTGACATGAGGGTGATCACTCTGTACTCTTCTACCTTCTTACCCTCCCCTTTCTTGACAAGTGGTACCACCAACCCTGTCATCCACTCCTCCAGCCACCCTTCTCCTTTCCAGACCTTGTTGCAGATCTTCCACATCCCTTCTCTAATCCCTTCTCCTCCATACTTTATTGCTTCATTCTCCATACCGTCCTTTCCTGTAGCCTTGTTTCTTTTTAGTCTATATATCGCCTCATTCACTTGTTCTCTTGTTATTTCGTTCGCTTCCTCCATTTCTCCCTGGACTATATTTCTATTTTCCCCTTTGATCCTATTTTGTTCTCCCCCTAGCGAACCCTTAAAATAATCCGTCCATTCATCGATTTCTATTTCTTCATTCCCGCCCTTCCTTCCTCCTCTTTCCCTGTTTATCACATCCCAGACCCTACCTTTTTTGATTGCTTTTTCTACTTCTTCCTTGTATATCTCCTTTCCTTTTTGCGTTTTCCTTTCCAGCATCCTCTTATGTTCTCTTTTTCTCCTTTCGTACTCCGCCTTATCTATTTCTCCTTTCCTCCATTTTCTTACAGACTCTTTCATTCTCTCCTTACTCTCCCTGCATTCCTCCTCCCACCAACCTCCCTTTCCTTCTTCTCTTCCTTCTTTTATACCTATCTCATCCCTTAACTTTCCAATCGACCCTTTCAACCATTTAGAGATAGAAATTGACATTTTTTCTTTCTAAGCGTTCTAAAATTACATGAGTTGTGATATTTAGTGACAAGGAATCGTCAATCAATATTATTTGTTTATGTCACAAAAATTTAACAAACAAATGCATAGTTTGACCATTTATTAAAGTGGAGTAAGAATGAATTTGAAATGGATCCTGAAATTATTTTGGAAGCTAATTCTTCTAGAACATGAAAAAATATTTCCAGTGATATAATTTGAAGGCAATAATAACAAACGATCACTTTCTATCTATAAATGGTCAAACTATGTATTTGTTCATAAACTTTCTTTACAAGAAAAACAAATAATATCGATACATATTATTTGCATCCTAATCACTCAATAATATCACTCATATAATTTAAAAGGACTACACAAGAAAGAAAAACGATTACTTTCTGCCAAACAACGCCTAAACTATGCATTTCTTTACATAATTTCTTTATAAAATAAAAAAAAATATACCGGACAACAAATTTTTATGATCAAACATGATCCCGTTGATAAAATGAAGCAATTTAAATTCACAAATATACTTTCCAAGCAAAATTTTGCAATATGTTGACATTTTGTTAATATAAATTATTTAGAACCATTACATTCGATATTATTATTATTATTTAGGAAATCAACGGGCTTACGCCCTTTTATACAGTAAAAAAACTAGAATTAAAGTAATATAAAAAAAATTGCTTAAGCTAAAATAGTATATCATATGATTGACTGCATCATTGCCAGTTGTGTAGGGCTAGTATAATATAATATAATATACGCATACAAATTTTAACTTAGATGTAAATATCCTGTGAATGATTTGTATCATTTGGATACTGCGATATTCATTCTCGTCGAGAATGGGATTAATGACTTCATTGATTTGAAGATAAAAAATAATAATTAAAAAATGTTTCGTTTTCTCTGTTTGTTTATTTATAAAAAAATAGAAAATGACAATAATCAAAAAATATAATCATTGGACGCTCTTGTGCAACTATCACTGATCACTTCTAAAAAAAAAATAAAACGTTTGAGAATTAAGGCTGTGGGTGATTTTCAATAGTGAATTCCCCATTCAGCCCGCTGTGCACCGTCCAGCCGCCACGCCGCCGAGGAGCGAAGAAGGCGGCGCGCCGTTGCGCCGCCGATCCAAATAACGGCGCGAGAAATGTCGGCGCGTGGGTGATTTATTTTCGTCTTTGAGGAAAGACGAAAGCAAATGCAAGCAAATCAGATAATTGTACGTCGGATTAGTTGATGCATTACTTAATTTATGATTAATCAAGGAATTAGTATACAGTTTAGCAATATCAATTAACTAAAGAATAAATTCATTAATTAATTTGGAATTTTGTACTTAATGCATTGATTATTATATAAATGAACAATGATAATTAATTACGTAGTTGACAATGACTGCGATCATGCGTACATTCATTATCGACGGGTTATCTTGTTTTCTCTTAATGGAAAGACAAAAGCAAATGCACAGAAACCAGATAATTATACATGAGATTAATTACTTACCTCCTCGATGAGAAGGCACAAAGTTTTCGATAATTTTCCACAGATTTCGCATAAATGTGCCAGGTTTTGCAAAGATTTACGATCTATTTAGAAGATTTCAATGATTTCTGAAGGATTTCGCAAACACATGTTTTCCGATCGTTTTACTGCTACGAAACCCTTGCACCTCTGTCCTCTTACCACGCTATTTTCTCACGGAGTAATAAAACGAACGATTTCCGTAAATTCTCACTTCTTTGCTAATCTTTTCCAAATGTTCGGGTTCGTATAACTTTTAACCATTTCTTCCCCATTGGAAAATTTGGTCGCACTTTCAGTTTATTCTGAACTTCGGTCGAATTTCTGCTCAGTTCAAGTAATATTTGGATTTTGATGGAGCCAATGTCACCATCAATGGTAACTAGATCTCTGAGAATGTATAGGAATTTAATGGTCATAATTTGAAAGTGACGTAAAAGGAATCTCGAATGGCAAAATTTTATTTGGAAGACATCCTACGAAAAGTGAGTGCATATTTTTAAACTTTAGTTATAGGTGTTTTGATACTACCAGACTTCACAGCCTAAAATGCTTCCAAAATAGGTGAAACAGTATGATTTC
Source organism: Andricus quercusramuli (assembly GCA_932178445.1). Classification (NCBI taxonomy): domain Eukaryota; kingdom Metazoa; phylum Arthropoda; class Insecta; order Hymenoptera; family Cynipidae; genus Andricus; species Andricus quercusramuli. The sequence continues at coordinate 3,374 of CAKNXH010039064.1, read as the reverse complement.
GGAAGAAAATAGAGATATAGTAGGGGAATAAATTCTTTGAAATAAAACTAATTTCGTACCATATTGAACTCAATATGAAACGCTTCAAATCTAAAACATTTTATGTCGAAATATATTGCATTTACCACCTAAAAAGTATAATTTTTCAGAAAGCAGTTGACTTTTAAACCTTAAGGTATAAATCTTGAACATAAAACAAAATTTCCGAGCAAATATTTCAATTTTCCACAAAAAAATTAAGTTTCAACCAAATAGTTGCATTTACAAGCAAATACTTGGAATATCCAGGAAAATAAGCGAATGTTCAACGAAAAAGTTATATTTTGAACTAAATAATTGAGTTTTCAACCTACAAAACTACATTTTGAAGCAAATGGTCAAATTTTTAAAGAAAAAAGCTTAAACTTGAACAATAAACTATTTCATTTTCAACTGACTAGTTCAATTCTCAAGCTACACAGATGGAATTTTAACTAAATTGTTTAAATTTTAACAGAACAGATAATTTTCGTCAAAATTGTTTAATTTTATGCCAGAATATATGAATTTCCAAGCCAAAGAAGACAAAATTTGTAGAAGATTGTTGACTTTTTAAACTAAAAAGTTGATGTTTCAACAGAAATATATAATATATATATATATATATATATAATATATAAATATATAGAATTCCTGAAAATAAAACAAGAATTCAACGATAAAATTTAGACAACCACCACAAAATGCTCCTATTGCAATTCCAACGTTTCGGTGCTCACACAGCACCCTGATCAAGGCAAGAAAATGAAAACAGGTGGGAACAGTGGCCAAGAAACGACGCTGTTTCCACTATACCAGAGATCTGAATGTGGGTCAATGAGCTAATCCATCACAACGAACAAGAAATAAGAGAAAGTCAAGACTCATGAAAACTAAGTGTAATTAATCAAACTTGAATAACTTTTATTTAGTCTATCTAAATCAGTTTTTGAATTAATAGATGACTTATTTTTTTTTGTAATATAAAGCATTTCCATTAATTCTCTCTTTCTCTCATTACTTTCACTATGTAAAGTTTCAACATTATCCCAGTCAGACTCATGGTCAACATCAACAAACCCTCTCGAATGTCTAGCAAGAAAACTCTTATAACAACGTCCTAAACGAACATCACTTTTGTGTTCCTCCACCCTAGTATTAAGAAGTCTTCCAGTCAGTCCCACGTAAGTCATCTTACAGATCTTGCAAATGATCTTGTAAACCACACCACCCTTTTCAAATTTATCTAAAGGGTCTTTACCAAAAGTTATTATTGAATCCATTTTAAATGGTATACGGAAAATAGTATGGATATTAAATTTTTTCAACATGAATTCAATAGTTTTAGAAATTTGACCAAAAAAAGGAAGAACAAAAGTATTAAAAGAACTATATTCTCTCAATTCCTTCTGATTATCTGTAGCTAAAACATTACTTTTTTTTTTTTTTTTTTTTTTTTTTTTTTTTTTTTTTTTTTTTTTT
>CAKNXH010039013.1:0-10667 GCA_932178445.1 Andricus quercusramuli | reverse complement strand
TCAAAATCCATGTATTTTGTTAAAAATGTAGATATTCTGTTAAAAAGTCCAAATTTGGTTGAAAATTCACTTTTTTGTTGGAAATTCATATTTTCGGTTTGCAAATGCAACTGTTTTATAGAAAATTTGTATCCTTGGCTTGAAAATGCAACAATTCAGTTTTCATATTTTCTTTTTTGTTAAAAATTTATCTCTTGGTAAAAAAATCTTATTTATTTTTGTGAAAATTCAACTATTTTGTTGAAAATCCTTTTTTTCAGTTGAAATAATATCAACTATTGTATTTTTCGTTGAAAATTCGTCTATTTTTGTTAAAAATTCAACTATTTTATTTGCTTGTAAAGTAACTTTTTTGTTAAAAATTCATATTTCCGGTTTGAAAATACAACTATTTTGTAGAAAACTTATCTTCATAACTTGAAAATGCAGCAATTCAGTGGAAATATTTTTTTTTCTTGTTTTAAAATTAGACTTTCTCGTTTCAAAATTGATCTTTTTTGGTAAAAAAATCTTATTTATTTTGTTGAAAATTAAACTAGTTCATTGAAAATTCGTTTTTTTATGAATTCAACTGCTTTTGATTTAAATAAATTTTTTTGTCTATTGAAATAATATGAACTATGATATTTTTCGTGGAAAATTCATGCATTTTTTCAAAAATTCAAGTATTGTATTTGATTGAAAAGTAATTTTTTGTTAAAAATTCATATTTTCGGTTTGAAAATGCAGCTGTTTTGGAGAAAACTAGTCTCTTTTTGTTTGAAAATTCAACAATTTAGTGGAAATTTTTTTTTCTTTCTTGATTCAAAATTGGGCTTTTTTTATCCCTTTTGTTGAAAATTTGTCTTTTTGGTTTGAAAATGATAGAAAATTCAACTATTTGGTTAAAAATAAAGTTTTTTGTTGAAAATTAATTTTTTGAGTAAGAAAATGAAACCATTCAGTTGAAAATTCATGTATTTTGTAAAAAATTGAGCTATTTTGTTAAAAAGTCGAAAGGTTAAAAATTAACTTTTTTGTTGTTTCAACTTTTTTGTTGAAAATCCATCTATTTTGGTTAAAAATCCATTCATTTGGTTAAAAATTCAACTATTTTATTTAGTTTAAAAGTAACTTTTTTGTTAAAAATTCATATTTTCCGTTTGAAAATGCAACTGTTTTATAGCAAATTTTTCTTCTTGACTTGAAAAATCAACAATTTAGTGGACATTTTTTTTTCTTTCTTGATTTAAAATTGGGCTGTTTTTAACCTCTTTTGTTGAAAATTAACCTCTTTTGTTGAAAATTTGTATTTTTGGTTTGAAAATGGTAGAAAATTCAACTATTTGGTTGTAAATTAACTTTTTTGTTGAAAATTAATTTTTTGAGTAAGAAAATTAAACCATTTGGTTGAAAATTCATGTATTTTGTAAAAAATTTAGCTATTTTGTTAAGAAGTCCAAAAGTTGAAAATTAACTTTTTTGTTGAAAATCCATCTATTTTGGTTGCAAATCCATTCATTTGGTTAAAAATTCAACTATTTTATTTAGTTGAAAAGTAACTTTTTTATTAAAAATTCATATTTTCCGTTTAAAAATGTAACTGTTTTAATAGAAATTTTTCTTCTTGACTTGAAAATTCAACAATTTAAAGCACATTTTTTTTCCTTTCTTGATTCAAAATTGGGCTTTTTTAATCCCTTTTGTTGAAAATTTGTCTTTTTGGTTTGAAAATGGTAGAAAATTCAACTATTTGGTTAAAATTAACTTTTTTTACTCAAAATTAATATTTTCGGTATGAAAATTCAACCATTTAGTTGAAAATTCATGTAATTTGTTAAAAATTTAAGCATTTTGGTAGAAAGTCGAAATTTGGTCAAAAATTAACTTTTTTGTTGGATATTTAACTCTTTTGTAGAAAATTCTTCTTTTAGGTTGAAAACTGGTAGAAAATTCTACTATTTGGTTAAAAACTAACTTTTTTGATGAAAATTTATATTTTTGGTATAAAAAGTCAAACATTTGGTGGAAAATTCATAAAGTTTTAAGATATGGTAGAAAATTCGCCTTTTTGGTTTAAAAATGCTAGAAAATTTAACCATGTGGTTGAAAATTTACTTTTTTGTTGAAAATTAATTTTTCTAGTAAGAAAATTAAACCATTTGGTTTGAAAATTCATGTATTTTGTACAAAATTTAGCTATTTTGTTAAGAGGTCTAAAAGTTGAAAATTAACTTTTTTGTTATTTCAACTTTTTTGTTGAAAATTCATCTATTTTGATTGAAAATCCATTCATTTAGTTAAAAATGCAACTATTTTATTTAGTTGAAAAGTAACTTTTTTTGTTAAAAATTCATATTTTCCGTTTGAAAATGCAACTGTTTTATAGAAAAATTTTCTTCTTGACTTGAAAAATCAACAATTTAGTGGACATTTTTTTTCTTTCTTGATTCAAAATTGGGCGTTTTTTAACCTCTTTTGTTGGAATTTAACGTTCTTTTGTTGAAAATTCATCTTTTTTATTTGAAAATGGTAGAAAATTAAACTATTTGATTAAAAATTAATTTTTTGTTAAAAATAAATATTTTGGGTAAGTAAATTAAACCATTCGGTTGAAAATTCATGTATTTTGTAAAAAATTGAGCTATTTTGTCAAAAAGTCGAAAGGTTAAAAATTAATTTTTTTGTTGGTGTAACTTTTTTGTTGACAATTCGTTATTTTGATTTAAAAATTGTAGAAAAGTCAACTATTTTGTTGAAAGTTAATATTTTCGGTATGATAATTCAACCATTTGGTTGAAAATTCATGTATTTTCTTAAAAATTGATCTATTTTGTTTAAAACGCTAATTATTTTTCTACCAATAAAATATAAATTGAATTTAACATGCAATGTTAATTTTTAGAGCACAAAATCGTGATGGTGGGCCTGGACAATGCCGGAAAAACAACAATTCTTTATCAGTTCCTGATGAACGAAGTTGTACACACATCACCAACAATTGGCTCCAACGTCGAGGAAGTAGTTTGGAAAAATATTCACTTTATAATGTGGGATTTGGGTGGTCAGCAGAGTTTACGAGCTGCTTGGTCCACGTACTACTCGAACACGGAATTCATTATCATGGTAATAGACAGTACAGACAGGGAAAGATTGACTGTGATAAAGGAAGAATTGCACTCCATGCTGAATCATGATGAGCTCAGTAAAGCAAAAGTTCTAGTCTACGCAAATAAGCAGGATTTAAAAGGCAGTATGACTGCTGCTGAAATTTCCAAGGAGCTGGGTCTCACTTCTATCAAAAGGCATCCCTGGCACATACAGAGTTGTTGTGCTTTAACTGGCGAAGGGTGAGATTTATTTTATTAATATTATATTTGAAATTGTACCCATTATTGAATAATAATTAAAGCAATTATAGCACTTAAATAAATTATTTATGAAGAAATAAGGTACACGTTTCAAGTGCTGACCATTAAAAATAAATACTCTAAAAAAATTTGAAAATGAAACATTTTAAAGCAAGTTGAAACGGAGACAGAAGTTATTATCCAATATAAAATTGGAACAGTTATAAAATATACAGTACTTTTCGAATAAGTATTAGAAGATTAACACATTTTAGTTTAAATGTACAAAGTTAAATACTCAATTAAAAAATGGAATATTCCGAATTCATCAACTGCAACTTTGAATGTTCTAACTTGAGCAATTTCTAATTTTTTTAAATCTTCATTTGAAAATTTAACTATTGTTGGAACTTTTTTTGTATTGAAAGCATCTATTATTGAGTTAGAAATTCAAATATATTGTAGAAAGTTCTTTTTTTTTTGCTCAAAAATTAAATAATTTGGTAGAAAATTGGTTTTTTAATTTGTGAATTAGTTTTTTCAAATGAAAATGTAGCAATTCCATTTTTGGTTCGAAATTGATCTTTTTTATTTTGAAATTTGTTAAAAATTCGTCCTTTCATCATTTTTCAGTTAGAAATTCATTATTTCACTTAAATTTTTGTTTGTTTGTTACAAAACTACGTTTTTTAACTAAAACATTTTAATTTTTGGTTGAAAATTAACTTTTTAATTGAAAATTCATATTTTTTGTTGAAAAATCAACTGCATTGTAGAAAATTCTTTTTTCACGATTTAACATTCAACAATTTGGGCGAAAATTCAGTTTTTTCAATTGAAATTTAATTTTTCGAAACGAAAAGGTAACTATTCTATTTTTGAGTAAAAACTGATGTTCTTCATTCAACAATTGAAGTTATTATCCAATATAAAATTGGAAAAGTTACAAAATATATAGTATTTTTAAGCAAGTTTTAGAAGATTAACACATTTTAGTTGGTATGTACAAATTTTTTTTAATCTTTGCTTGAAAATGTAACTATTGTTGAAACTATTTTTTCATTGAAAATTATTTTTTTTTAAGTCCTAATTGAACTATTCCATTTGTGTTTGAAAATATATCTTATTTAGTCGGACATTCAACTATTCGGTTGCAAGTTCATGAATTTCGTTCAAGAGTTATATTTTTTGGCAGAAAATTAGTTAAAATTGAACTATTTGGTTGAAAATATATTTATTTTGTTGAAAAGCTGTCTTTTTGGTTGAAACTCAAACTACTTTGTTAAAAATTCATGTTTTTTAAACTGAAAATTGCAATTTTTGATTGAAAATTATTTTTTGCATTGAAAGCTTATATTTTTGAGTTAAAAATTTAACTGTATTGTACAAAAGTCTTTTTTTGGCTCAAAAATTCAATAATTTGGTAGAAAATTGTTTTTTTTTTCATTTGAAAATTAGTTTCTTGAAATGAAAATGTAGAAATTCCATTTTTGGTTCAAGGTTGCTCTTTTTTATTCTGAAAATTCAACTATTTGGTTAAAAATGTATGTAATTTGTTAAAAATTCTTCCTTTTTTGTAGAAAATTATTCTTCTTGCTTCAAAATTCGATATTTCGAATACAATTTTTTTCTTTATTGACTAAAAAATCTTTTTTTGGTCAAAAACTCAACTCTTGTTGGAAATTCGTGTTTTCGGATGAAAGTTTCATTTATTTTGTAGAAAATTTGGATTTTCGCTCGAAAATTCAACAATTTTGTAGACTTGTAGAGAATTCAATTAATTGGTCGAATTTTGAACTACTTTGTCAAAAATTAATTTTTTACTTGAAAATTCATCATTCTAGTTAAAGTTTTGTTTGTTTGTTAAAAACTAGGGGTTTTAACTAAAATTTTCAATTTGTGGTTGAAAAATAACTTTTTAATTGAAAATTCATATTTTCGTGTTGAAAAATCAACTGAATTGTAGAAAATTCTGCTTTCAGGCTTCGAAATTCAACAATTCGGGGGAAAATTCAGTTTTTTAAATTGAAAATTAATTTTTTGAAACGAAAATGTAACTATTCGATTTTTGGTTGAAACTGATGTTCTTAATTCAACAATTCAACTATTTTGTTCAAAAAACATCTTATTTGTTGAAAACTTAAAATTGCGAGATTTAAAAATAAATTTTTTACTCAGTTACAATTTTTTTGAGAATGTGCAAAAGCGTTTTTTTTTATTGAGACATATGCACACATTTTTAAAAAAAAGTTGAATATGTCGAACCTGAAATTTATTCAGCTTTTGAACAAAAGAAACCTTTTGTTATTTTGCTTTTTCGGAAAAAAATGTTGTCGTGAGTTAGGATTTTTGGGATTTTATATCTTTTTTTCGATTTTGGAACGTTATAAACACCACGGAAAAAAATTTTGCATGAATACAAAATAATAACATGTTTCTTTGGTTCAAGCTGTTTTTGAATATTTTCAAAAAATTTTAAATAAGGCAAAATTTTGTTTAATATAAAAACAATTTGAATTGTAAATTCAAATTTTAAATTTAAATTTTTGTTTGTTGAAGATTAGTCGTTTTAATTTAAAATTAATTTCTTTGGTTGAAAAATGAGCTATTTCATTGAAAACTTGTTTTTTCTTTGGATGGTTTTCGGTTGAGAATTATTTTTTCAGCTGAAAATGTAAATACTATTATTTAAAATTCCACTATTCTAGTTAAATATTCACAATTTAATTTGAAAATTCATCACTTTTGTTTGAAAATGTAACTATTTTTTTGGAAGTTAGTCTTTTTTGTTGAAAGTAATTTTTTAACTGAAAAATGAACTTATTCCCATTGAAAATTCTATAATTGTAGTTGAAAATCCATCTGTTTGGTTAGACATTAATTTTTTTAAACTTGAAATTGAATTATTTAAGTTTAAAGTTTCAAGTTCTTAAGATTGTTAGGAAAATTTAAAATATTATTTTTAAGAGAATATTTAAAAAGATTTAAAATTTTTTAAATTATTTTTAAAAATCTGGAAGTTTTGAAGGCATTTTTTAAAAATTTGTCATGGTTAAAAAAAAATCGAATCAATTTGAAAGACATTTGAACGTTTTGAAAATATTTCAAGAAATTTTTAACAAAATGTAGTTTCTTGACGATTTCGAAATCAAAATTTGAAGTTTTTTAAGGATTTTGAAAGGTACAAAATAATATCGAAAAAACTTCAAAAGTAATTTATAAATTGAAAAAAAATCCGAAAGTTTAAAATAAAATGTAGATTTTTGAAGATTTCAAAATCAAATTTTGAAGCTTTTCAAGGATTTTGAAAGGTTACAAAATAATTTATGAAAATTCTTAATATTCCTGAAAAATGTTCAATGATTTTTTATTTTCACAAATTATTTTTAGTGTTTAAAAATATTTCAAGACATTTCTAACGATTTCCAAAATAGTCAAAAAAAATCGAGAGAAAAATTCGAATAATTTTAAAAGTTATTGACAAGTGTCGAAAAACTTGAAAAATAATTAATAATTTGAAAAGCTTTCAACCTTTTTTCAACAAAATGTATGTTTTTGAAGATTCTGAAATAAAATTTTGAAGATTTTCAAGGGTTCAAAAGGTTAGGAAACAATAACAAAAAATCTTAACATTCCTTAAATTTTTATTTTATTTTGAAAAGTTAATTTTAGTATTTCAAAATATTTCAAACATTGTCAAAAAAAGAATCTAGAAGAAAAAATTGAATCATTTTAAAGTTATTTTAAAGTATCAAAAGAACTTCAAAAATAATTTCTAATTTGAAAAAATTTAAAAAAATTTTTAGCAAAATGTAGATTTTGGAAGATTTTAAAATAAAATTTAAAAGATTTTGAAGGATTTTGAAACATTTTTATTTTGAAAAAATTCAATTTTTATTTGCTCGTTTTAAAAGAAAAGTCAAATATTGCTAGTAATTAAATAATCGCTCTTTTTTCCAATTAAAAAATTTCAAATTGCTTTAGTTAAAAATGGAATATTTCAGACTGAAAAAATATTTTAATAATTTTGAAGTTATTTTAAAATAGAAAATAATTTATAAAGTTTTAATCGGACTTTTACACTTGTTTACCTACTAAGGCTTTCAAATTTAAATATATAATTCAATTTTTTGAATAGAAAAGAACTTGAACTTGGAACGATTTCAACAAATTGAAAACAAATGGTAGATTTTTGAACATTTCAAACAAAAAATGTAGAAGTTTATTAAGAATTTTGAAAGGTTTCAAGAGAAACGGAAAAAAATTCTTAAGATTCATAGGAAAATTTAAAATATAATAATAAAAGAACATCTTAAGATTTCTGGAAAAATTTTAAATCATTTTTTATTGAGAAATTGAATTTTAATGTTTAAAAATATGTCAACCCATTTCAAAATATTTCCAAAATTGTTAAAAAAGAATCTAGAAAAAAAAATTTGAAAGGTTAGGAAACAATAATAAAAAATCTTAACGTTCCTTAAAAAAATTGTAATGATTTTTATTTTGAAAAATTATGTTTAGTGTTTAAAAATATTTAAAAAATTGTCAAAAAAGGAATCTGGAAGAAAAATTCGAATCATTTTAGATTTATTTAAAAGTATCAAAAGAGCTTAAAACATAATTTAAAATTTGAAACGATTTCAAAAAATTTTAAACAAAATGTAGATTTTTAAAAATTTCAAAATCAAATGTTGAAGATTTTTAAGGATTTTGAAAGGTTATAAAATATTTAAAAAATCTTAAAATTCCTGGAAAATTTTTTATGATTTTTTCATTTTGAAATATTAATTTTAGTGTTTACAAATATTTCATGTCATTTCAAAAGGTTTCCAAAATTATCAAAAAGAAATAATCTGGAAGAAAAATTCGATTCATTTCAAAATTATTTAAAAGTATAAAAAAAATTTCAAAAATAATTTATAATTTGAAAAGATTTCAATTTTTTTTTTAAACAAAATTTAGATTTTTGGAAAATTTTGAAATAAAATTTTAAAGCTTTTTAAGGATTTTGAAACGTTTTTATTTTGAAAAATTGTTTTAAAAAGAATATTCAAAAAGATTTGAAACGACTTAGAATAAAAATAATTTAATTTATAATTTAAAAAATGTTCAGTTGTTTAAAATTATATAATTTTGAAAGTTTATCGATCCGTTCTTCAATAATCTTATTGAATTTAATTGGAACTGTTTAATTTATTAAATTACAAAAATTTTCAGTTTACCGGCGTTTTGTTTAAAATTGTTAATTTAAAACAGTTAAAAGCTTGCATTTTATACGTGTACGTTATTAAGCGTTTGAATAAAAAATTTCGGAGTTAATAAATTATTAAGCTTTAATTTAAGAAGTGCAAATTTCCAATTTTTTTTATTTTAATGGCTGAAAAATTTTTGCGAATCGTAAATTTTTTTCCTCGATTAAAACGGCCGCCCTGTTGAAACTTTCTTGGATTTGAAAGATAATGGAAATTCTTTTGCAGATTATACCAGGGATTGGAATGGATCGCCGGAAAGTTGAAAAAAACATGACGTCCATTATGAGAGACAAGCCAGGATTTCCGCGAAAGATTCGAATTGTAAAATAATTACAAGTCACAGGGGACGGTGTCACTTTGATGGTTGTACAAATTTGGTAATATGTAATTCGAGATAAGATTCCTTTCTCGGCTAAGTTGAAATTTAGTCTAATCTTACGCTAGAAAATGATGAGTAACGGTGGATGGGAAACAAGAGAAATAGCAAAACTTATTTTTTTATTTCCCACGGAAGAGACGTAATTTAAGTGGAAGGAGTCGAGATTCCAATCTACTAAGAGAGACTGATAATTCTCGAGGGTTCATACAAATAATTGATAAGTTGATAAATTTCTAAGTTCTCACCGATGATGTACAATTTTAATTTTTTAATTTTCTCACTCTTGTAATATACATTTCATTCTGCGTCTGAAGTATACATTGTCATTGTTTATAAATTCCCATCCACCTTTGAAAGTAGAATGATTGAAACTGTTGGTTGTGTTCAGTTCATGTCTAATCAAGCAAACTGTCTGGCTTCTTGTGAAACTGTAAGGGTGTCTGTATATTTTTTATACACCTTCGCCAGAAATTACTGGGTGTAAAATATTAATTTTGTCACTCAGGTGGCACTGACTGCGATTCTCAAAGTCTCGGATTAGATATAGGAGGAAATTTATTAGCTCGATATGTGAAAATGGTTGTAAGACTTCCTGCCAAGATTACTCAATAAGCCAAACAGAAAACTTGAAGTCAATATGCCCTGAATGCTCTGTGATACGAGGCTCTAAAAATGAGACAGTTGTCTGTTGAAGTTATCAAAAGATCTATTAATCAAAACTTAGGATATTATTTTTAAAGAAAATTCTGATCTCATTTGTAAAGAAAAAGTGTAGTGGCAGCTTATATCTTCTGGAAAATGATCTTTCATTCATTATTATTATCTATATTCTGAGCTCAAATCCGACCGACAGCTGTCTTGTTCATCTGAATTTTAAAAATGTAATCACTAATTTTTAATTTGTAATTAGAAATACTCCACTAGATAATTTTTTAATTATAATTTAGTTATTATAATAATGGTGACACAATTAACAACCGATTAAGACTAATCAAGATTTTGTTGATCGCGCTATATGAAAGGTTGAAATGCGAAATCTAGCCGAGAAACATTTATAATATTATATGAAAAATGATAGTTTTTTCTCATATTGAGAAATTCTCTCAGAGCGAATAATCGTTCCATATATTTCTTTGTCGCGTTTTTACTGGAACACGCCATTTTACAGCAGCTTATTTTTCGTTTTCTTGACACTCTGCATTACATATCGCGAAGATAGTAAAATGTATTTTTTTTTTTAATTTTACAATTTATTCGGTCTTGTAAAACTCAAATTGAAAAATGTATAAATTGAAAAGAAATGCGGCAGGGGGTTATTGCACAGAAATTTGTTGTCTGAATTGCATTTTAAAAGAGAAATACAAATCTTAATATACAACGAATTGTGATTTTTTGTTGTCTTTTTCCCGACCTACCTTCTGTTTTCGACGTATGCCGATTCCGATTACACAATTGTATATAATTGCAAACGATTGTACAATTTTAAGTTGAGTGCACCGAAATCTCAGAATTTTAAATTTAAGTCGCAAAAATGAAAGTAATTCAGTGTAATTTATTTATTTGATTTTTCACTGTAAATTGAGAAATTATTATCAAATTAAAAGTTAAAAAAAAGGATTTTTAATTGGGAAGCGTAAGAATACCAATTACAATTTTTATGCGTTTAAACGTGAAAAATTATTGTAAATAAAAGCTGAAAAAATAAAA
>CAKNXH010039010.1:0-10039 GCA_932178445.1 Andricus quercusramuli | reverse complement strand
ACGTTTGATTTGAAAATATATTATGTATAACCATATTTTTTATTTTCTTACAGATATCATTGCTCGAGATGTTCTACGTTAAGAAGAATTTCAGTTAAGATCTGCAATTTACAGGAACGTTCATTTGTTAAAAAAAAAAATAATGTGAAATGAATGAAGGCTATTGAAGATTGAACATTAAATTTACATTTTCCTTTCTAAATTTGATGAGTAATGTAATACATATGAATAACAATAAATAATACATTTATTAACAATATTTTTTGTATCAAGTTTTACATCATTGCATATTTAATGCAATTATTGGCCAACGGCCATACCACGCTGAAAAAACCAGTTCTCGTTAGATCGTTGAAGTTAAGCAGTGTTGGGCGCGGTTAGTACTTGGATGGATGACCGTTCGGGAATACTACTAACTACGTGCTGTTGGCGTGTCGTGGGTGTGGTGAGCCCACACGTGTAGTTCTTTACTACAAGAAACTATCCACCTAGAAACACTACCCGAATCGGGTAGTGTCACGCCTACCCCGAAAGGGCTTAATGGTATACATACATATACATACATTATCTCTATAACTTGGATATTTGGTTGGATATTTTTCATTGGAAATAATGGTGAAAAGTTTTGGTTGAATGAATTTCTTTGATTTTGGACACGTATGGTTTTGAGATATTGGATTTATATTGGATAGTGGACTTTTTGTTTTTGGACACTTATGGTTTTAAGATATTTGACTTATATTGGAGTGGAATTTTGGAAAAAATGGCTTTGAAGTAATATTGGTTGATTGGACATCGCAATTTATGCACAATTATTAGATTTAATAACATTAATTTGGTTGTACAACATTTATTTTAAAAATAAATTTATGACAATTTTTGTTAGATGAACTAATTGCAATTTGGACAAGTATTGTTTTATAGATTTATTGATTCTAAAACTTGGATAGTTGGTTGGATATTTTTCACTGGAAATAATGGTGAAAACTATTTGTTCGATGAATTATTTTAAATTTCGACACCTATATACGCTTTTAATATACTTGATTTACGTCGGATTGGAATTTTCAAGACAGTGCGTTTGGAGTATTATTTTTTAATTTGAGATCGCAGCTTAGAAACAATTATTAGCTCTAATACTTCTCACATTTGGTTGAATAACGTTTATTTATAATAAAATTTATGAAAATATTTCTTCGATGAACTCATTGCAAATATAACATGAAAGTATAAGACACGATTAACTTCTTTGTAGTAATTTAAGTAAATGTCGTTTTCATCTATTAAATATTAATTTATGCATATTCATTATAAATGATTATTATTATTTGTTTACACATAATTCATTTCAATTTGTTTGCATGCAATTGATTACAAAAAAATTGTTCAATATATTTATGAACAACAATTACTTACATATTTGATTTAAAAAATTCATTTAAAATTATTTAATATTTCTGAAAATGTTAAATTATTTATCACATACATCGTCAAGAAAATACAAGTAACATACAATATAGGAATTATTCATCAAAATTGATGTTTTCAATTGATTGCTATTATTGCATACATTCCTTGAATTAAATAATGGACTATGAAAAAAGTAATAACGTGATAAAACAAAATAATGATAAAATATATCAATGTAATAGTAAACAATTTGACATTTGTTTAAATTATTATTCAGAGATTAAATATAATAAGAAAAATATATTTCGTATTGCACAAAAAGAAAAGAAAATTTTTTTTTTAATGTTTTGGAATGAAACTTCGATCAATTAAAAAACAACGCAACAAATGCTAAAGACAACTATAATTAAAATTGAATAGCATCACGTATTTCATGTTGTAACATTAGATGACAAGATGGTTGTTTCATACAATTAGGACGAAATCCCATAGGCATACATTACTACAATGACAAAATATGGATTACTGATAAAATGAGTAGAATAACTTCATTGTTTGAAACTATATTCAGGCTCTGTTGCACTAACAAGTAATAACATACTATAGTAAGATACTCTATAGGACTGAAACCTAACTTTTATTGTTTCACCCTCAGAATGTAACTATCTTGCATTTCACACATAATAAATAAAAATATGAATGAACTATATACTGGAAGATGAATATCGCCAGGGGCTTGATAAGCACAAAAAATGACGAACAATTACATGACATAACAAATATATTAAAATTTATATAAAAAATACAATGGTCGTGAAAAAGAAAGAAGAAAGAGCTTGACGCGCGCGAAGCGAGCGCTTTTTTCTCTAGTTCTAAGAACATCTGAATTGTCTGTCACATCAATTAACTTTATAGTTCATTCATTTATTCATTGATCAGCATATTTCTACTGTTATCGACTGCAGGAAATACCATCAACAGATAAGCAAGAACTCGCTTGAACCATACGTCCGCTCAGGGTTTAGAAGCAGGAACCATAAGAAACATAGTAGATGTGAATGCCTCAAAATTATATAACCCCTTACCCTCGAGGCCGAAACTCAGTGTCGTGAACAGTAAAACCGGTTTGAGAACACACCACACATTAGAACCGGCCTTAATAATCCAACATGGCGCCAGAGATGAGGTGGGAGATTGCTGAAATAATGGAATAAGAGAATGCTGGAGAATGAGAAAAACATGCGATGATAACTGCGCCACCTTGGCGGATGCAAGTAAGAGTTACTTTAAAGGCGCACGTTGCGCGTCGGTAAATGATGAAAGTTAGCAATTTCTAAAATGATTTACCATTAAAGTTTCTACTCGAGGAGTTACCATTAGCACAAACTGCAAACTGCATAATTATTTACCACCAGAGTCCATTATTTTTACTTATTAAGTTATTTAAAAGTGCAGGATTAGGAGCAAAGTTATTATCATGTTAGACAATTACTTGACAATTAAAGAAAGTTACATATGCCCGGAAAACAGACGTATTAAATTGTTAATACGTTAATTACTTATTTATATTAAAAAATTTTCTTCAAAAATATACATACCATTGAACATATTTATAATATAAATTCTTTATATTATATAATAATTACCGATATCAGACGATATTAATGATTTCATAGACAAACCAACGTATGAAAAAAAGAAGAGGAGATGTTTGTCAGATCTTTTGAAGAAGAATAATTAATTTTTATGTCTTGTCTTTTTGAAGCGTGACTTTTCAAACCGGGCTTTCTTTCCTATTTTTGTGCTTGTCGAAACGTGTTCGTTTTTTATTCTTGCAGTTCATTTTTTTTAATTTCTAAGAATATTGTCAGTCGAAGTCCAAATTTATTTCTTTTTTATTCTTGCAGCCTGTTTAAGTTAACTGTGTATTGATTAAGTCTATTAGATAATATTACGGATTTACTGCAACATCAATTGCAATCTCCCACCTCATCTGAAAATCGTCACAAAAGAATACGGAAGTTTTATTTAAAGCAATTTTTATGATTTCGCACAATTAAAAAAAAATTCTAAAACATGTAACTATTCTATATGTTTCCATATTGGTTTGAAATTAATTTTCTTACAAGGGGAGTGCGCGTGGCACGGATTTTAAACATCTTCTGTGAGCGAAGACGGCTTAATTTGAGATGAAAAAAGCTGAAACCGTTTACTTAGATAGAAAACGGTTTATGAGAAAAAAGGTTGTAAGAAACTCGTGCACTATCAGTATCGGTTTGAATTATAGGATAATCGAACAAGCCACGATGGGCCAATGGTCTAGGTTCCAGGCTGGAGAGTCTCTCGTCGTGGGTTCACTTCCTTGTACACTTGAAAATTTTTTTGTTTCTATTTCTTTTTTTTTAAATAGTTCAACCCTAAATATGCATACATATTATAAAAACAACAGTAAAGAGTTTTAACAAATATTTTAAGAATACAAAAATTATTTTTGACACGAAAATATTTTTATTGATCAGTTCATGTTTGCAGCATAATTTTTTATTTTGAAAAATCAATTTCAAGCTAATATTCAAAAACATTTCTAATTTTGCACGAAAAAAAAATCAAGAAAAATTCCAAATCATTTAAAACAGTTTTGAAACTTGAAAAGATAATTTAAATATTTAGAAGATTAAAGAAAATAAAAAATGTACATTTTTGAAAAAAATGCATTTTTGTGGTTGAAAATTTAAATATATGTTTTTCTTTAATTTGTTGTTTTTTTAGAAGGGAATGAATTGTATAGCTTAAAAATTCCTTTTTTTTCTTGAAGATTGACCTTTTTTTGAAAATTCGTTGTTTATTGGTTGAAAATTTAAGTATTCGTCCAACATATTTCGGATTTTTTCCCGAAACTTATAGAAATCTTTTGAAACGTTTTCAAATCTTGGTACATTTCTTTGAAAAATTAATTTTTGAAAACAAAAATTCTATATTTTGTTTTATTTTTTTTTAATCTTTTGTAGTCATAAATTATTTTTGAATCTCAATAATACTTTTAAATATCTCTTGAAGTTGCTAGATTTTTCATTAATTTTTTAACTGTGCAAAATTGCACAATTTTGTTTTAAAATCTTTTAAACTTTGAAACGTTAAAAACTTTTTCAAAGTTTATTTCAAATAAAATCGTGAAATCTGAAGAAAATGTTTTCATATTTCCTAAAAATAAATATCGTTTTTTGAAATTGGCAAAATTTATTGAAGCACAAATCGGTCGAAAGCCTAATTGAAACTGAGTACGTTTTTTATTATTCCTTTTATAAAAAAATGGAAGACCGGAAAGTCATTAAATTTTGAAAAAAATTCTGGGAAAACTGGAAAAACATGGAATTTTAAAAAAAATTTCTACATTTTTTGTTATTCAAAGGTTAACTTAAAACACTATTAATCAAAGTCTTAACAATTATTTTAATACGTCACGGCGAGAAATAGTAGAAAATTAAAAATTTGTATTGAAAATTAGTTGAACTATAGTTTGACTATATATATTTAAATTTCGTTGTGTTTTGGTAGAAAATTTCAACAATTTGTTTAAAATTTCCTCTTTTTTGAAAATTTTTGATTGAAAATTGAACTATTTTTCGAAAATTCGTTGGTTTTGGTTAAAAATGTAACTATTATATTTGTTTTTTTATTGGCTCAAAATTAATATTCTTATTTGAAAATTTATTTTTATAGAAAATTCAACTATTTCTTGAAAATTCCTTGTTCTTCGTAAATATTTTATAAATATTAGGAAATATTTTCAAGTTTCAAAATATTTTGACTCATGTTAACACTTCTAAAATTCCTAAATATCATGTTGAAAATTCATTTTTATAGAAAAATCAACTATTTCTTGAAAATTCCTTGTTTTTCATAAATATTTGATAAATATTAGGAAATATTTTCAAATTTCAAAATATTTTGACTCACGTTAACACTTCTAAAATTCCTAAATATCATTTTAACTGACCCACATTTTTCTTCAAGATGTAACAAATCTTCAAAAATTGAAAAAATTGCCTCAAGATATTCTACATTCTTTATTTTCAAAAAGAATAACTCCTTTAAAATTTTCATATAAATGTGAAGAATATTTTTTAAGAGGACACAAAAAATTTCCTAAGTTTCCTAAGAAAATTTGAAATGATTTTTTTTATATTTAAAAATTAATTTGAAGATATTTAAAAAGATTTCAAGATAATGCAAACATTTTCATACAGTTCCTGGCAAATTGGAAACAATTTTTTATTTTAGAAAATTATCTTTGAGCGAATATTGAAAAACATTTCAAAACATTTTAAAAACTTTTAAAAAATTGCCAAAAAAGATTCTGGAAGATTAAAGGCAATTTTTATAATCTTGCACAATTAAACAAGAATTGGCTGTATAAAAAAGCTAAATTAAATAATTTGAAGCGAAGCATAGAATATTTAATAATTTCTTATTTTCAACACTAAGAATTGGAAATAAATAAAAAATTAAGTGTACGCAAAAATTAAAAAATTAAGTTGTACAACACCCAATCGAAACCTACGAACAGCAATAATTGGACACGGGAAAGTGGAAAGGTTTAAAATTATAAACTCATTGAATAAAGTGAATTAATTAGAAATCATTTTTATTAAATCATTTGTATTTTCCTAACAGACTCCCGCATTTGCCTGTGCTTCCGCATTGCAAAAATCGCACTGCTTCAGTACAACCCGACCGGGAAAAACCACCTCGTGGAAAAATAACCTCCGGGAGGAGTCTTACATACTCGAGATTTATATGTAACCGTCCGCGAAGAAAGGCACCTAACGTGTGGTAGCTTCATTTTAAGACCTGCACACCCATTTCCTCATTACACTTTTCCTTCGTCCTTACATTCATCTTACATTCTTTTCTTCATACATCATAAATTCTCACTCCAAATTCTTAACTCAAAAAAATTAATTACATTACATCAAACAAGATAACTTATTAAGATAAATAACTTAACTGAACTTAAATAACTTAAGAAAAATATTCTAAATAAATCTAAATATCTAAATCTATATATCTAAATCTAAATAAATCTAAATATTCTATAAATCTTAAATATTCTAGAATTTTCAAAATGATAAGAAGTCGTAGCCACGCTTTAACATCAATCTTATCCTAGGTATTTTTAGTTCAGCTTGCAGATAATATCGCTCTTGCAGAATCGAATTCTGAAAAGAATATTTTAAGTTAATGTCCATTCTTATCAATTTTTTTTATTTGAAACGCATACATAAGTCCTACCTTTATAAAAATGAAGCTCCTGGCTCCCCATAGTCCAGTCACAACAATGCAAAGCTTGTTGGAAAACCTAAAATTATATTAAGGAAATAATTAACCGCTGATCAATATTATTCTTCAATATACTTGAATTACATTAAATTCAAAAGATGGTTCAAAGATACCTGAAAACAATCCCAGAATTCCAACATGGCAGAAACATCCACTTTCTGAACATAAAATCACATAATTCATTAATGAAATGCCGAATATTATTTTAAATACATTTTAATTAGCTTAGAGAGACGGTTAATTCGATAATACCTGCTAATATTGTCGGTACATCAAATTTTTTATTCCAAAGTTACTCCTCGTACTCCTTCGTCTTTTAAATTCCTTACCGGAATTAATTGAAGTTGCCATTGACGACATCCTTCTTGGTCCTGAAAATAAAATGATTTATATTTTTATATCTTTCTGTATCTTGAACAGTACTTGCATCAACGTTTTAATTAAATTTAATAGACGATTGGACAGTACTTACACTAATATAATAACATGATGAAACTGCTGATTCAATTTGCTCTCCTTATTTAAATTTCTTCTTGGATTCAATTTAAGTTGAGTTTCATTGCATCCTGCAAAAAAAATTATTTATTGTTTAATATTTTTCACCATAATCAGTAATTACTTAATGTTAAATCCCATCAACTTATACGTTAGATATACTTATAGTGCTTACCTCCATAAAAACTAAAGTAATTTTCCGTTTAAAGCCCAAAATATTCCAACATCGCATCGTCTGAACCATAGATATTGACGTAAATACCTGTTATCAATTACAATACATTTGAATCATTTTATGTATGAATGAAAACTCTTGCTTGGGTTTACGAATGCATTATGTTACTGTACCTGTGCTGCACGCATACACGGTGTTTTGAAGTGCACTTTCATGGACGAGACTGCACAACTCCAATTCTGAAATTTAATCAAACTAAAATCAAATATCGGAAAACCAACAAATTTTCAAAATTATGCTCTACAAACGCACACCAACAGTTTTAATATTGAAGCTCAAAATGTCAAACACAAAAAACATACAAAAGTCAAAAATTTTGAAATTTGAAAAAATAACAAGTTTTGCCTAAAATGTGAAATTCAAAAAACATACAAAAGTAAAAACTGATCAAATTTCGAAAACTAATTTTTTTCTAAATTTTCTCGACAAATTTAGTACTTTTCCTCTCAAAGAAAATTGAGTCAGACGAATAGTTGTTATATTAGGGCCCAAAATGTCGAACTCAAAAAACAAACAAAAGTCAAAAATTTTGAAATTTGGATAAATAAATATTTTTTCTGAATTTCGCTCGACAAATGCAGTATTTTCCCCATTAAAAAAATGTTTGTAAGACGAACAGTTGATATATTGAAGTCAAAAATGTGAAACTCAAAAAACATACAAGAGTAAAAAATTATCAAATTTGGAAAAGTAATCTTTTTTCTAAATTTTCTCGACAAATTCAGTACTTTTTCCATGTAACAAAATCTTGTGAGATGAATAGTTGTCATATTAGGGCCCAAAATGTCAAGCTCAAAAAACATACAAGTCAAAAAAGATCGAATTTCGAAAAGTAATTTTTTTTCCTAAACGTTCTCGACAAATGCAGTACTTTTCCTCCCCAACCAAATTTTGTGAGACCAATAGTTTTGATATTAGAGACCAAAATTTTTAACTCAAAAAACATATAAGTCAAAAATTTTGAAATTTTGAAGAATAAAATTTTTTTCTTGCGATAAATATATATGTATGTATGTATGTATGTATGTATGTGTGTATATATATACATATTTTTTGTTTACCTTAATTATTCATGACAATGTTGATTTTCCTGCCCTTTTTCTTCATATGATTTTTCTCCGCTTTTCGCTTTCCATTTCGTTCACGAGTTTTTGCGTAGACTTTAACTCGCAGTGCGAATTTTAGGGCATTTAGGCGGTGCTCGTAGCATGGATCCTCTGTCCTCAACCATTCTGGGAAATGCTGCTTAGTTTGGTTTTCGGCTTTTTCCGACAAATGTTCCATCAAATTATCAGAAGCCCAGTATTTTTCACATGAAGACGCAAATGATTTGAGTTGCTGATGAATTATGTTTGCGAATTGTTTGGTTGGTCTCGCCAAATTTTGAATTTCTGGTGCATCTTCATCCAAATGTCGATATTCTCTTAATCGAATGTAATATTCGTTATCCTGAGATTCTTCCATGGGTCTTTTCATAGTGTTTTCTCGACAAGCTTCACACTTTGACATCAGGAAGCATTTACCAGCGACATATCCAGCGTAATATGTCACCGAATTTTGTTCGTAAAAAGCAGTTCCCTCTGGAAAATTGTGGGAATCTTGCTTTTCCTGTGAGTTTAAATCTACAACTTGTGTTTCACTCAAGCCTTCTGCTTCATGCAAGACCGAATCCTCATTTCTTTCGATTGCCTCTGCAGCCGTCTCGACATCTTTACGTTGATTGTCCTCCTCTTCTTCAGCTGCTGCAAGTTCCTCTGCAAGGAGTTCTTCGCTGTTTTTCCCAAATGCTTTCTCAACATCGCTTGGAGTGTTTATCAGCAAGGTTAGATTTTTATCTTCTATTCCAACGTTGGCACCTCTACCACCTTCAATCTTTCCACTGGAGAGTATGTGTCGCAAACTTAACCGTACCATTCTTCCGGTAGGATTGTTATTGTGACCTCCTCTTTGGCGAATTTTTGAAAACAAATGTTCCAAAGAGTCTTGATTGCAAAGCCCTACTGCCAATTCGAAGTTTGGAAAATCTTCCTTGATTGCAGAATACAAACAGAGTATTGCATTTATTGAAAAAGGCAGACCTTTTAGACATGGTGCTTTGCTTTTTGATTTTATGTTTGTAGTCCAAGTTGATGACCAGTCCACAAACTTTCTTAAACTTTCTTCAATCTCTGGATTTCTCGATGATAATGGTCGCTTTGCCGGGTTTCGATATAACAATTTATATGCGTTGGCACCATCTATGACTCTGTCCATTTCTTCTGTGAAAGCAGCAGTAAGTTTCCAAGTTGTACTGGGTTGATCCTTCGTTCCGTGAATTCCACTTTCTGGATCTTCTCCAGCTAGCCTGATGGCTGCTGCAAACCTTTTGCTAAAAAATTGAAAAGCTCTTAGAACATTCATAATTTCCCAGTTATTTGGATCCATGTGGACTTCCGTAATGTGGCCAAGTAAATTACTTGTACTCTTCCGGTCATAGTTCCATGCCGCTACGTAGTCTTGGTAATTAGCGATTATGTTTCCATCAGCGTCATATAAATATTGGTGCGTCCGGAGTTGATT
>CAKNXH010039009.1:0-24872 GCA_932178445.1 Andricus quercusramuli | reverse complement strand
ACCGTTACGCTGTAGCGTAATGTTTGCGTTCGGCCGGTCCGCCAGGGAAGACAGGTAACTTACAACATTTACATTTTACATATTATTGCTGTGAAATATGTCCGTATATAAATATAACCAATGCGTAATAAACAACTTGTAGATTTAGGGAACATTAAAGACTCTATTACAAGGAATCTTGCCAAACAAAACTATAACTATTCATGACGTGATCGATTATCAGACTAATGTAAAATCATTAAGTTCAACGCTTTCTCAGCTAATTAGTAAAGAAAAAACAAAAGAAAACTCATTTCCTGATTTAAATCGCGCATCAACAATAATTGAGCACGATAGTGACGACATTGCAAGCGACGAAGACTCGACAATACAGAAAAAAATGACACTGCCAACTAATCAACAAGTTTCCCTCCGTGACGCGCTCGAAATAATCCCTTTTTTTGACGGAAGTAACATCCCCTTAGCTCATTTTGTAGAGGGATGCACAGAAGCAAAAGCTATAATTCCCACACAGGCACATGAGAATCTTGCTAGATTAGTTGGAAGTAAATTGACCGGAGAAGCGCGAAAATGCATATTCGGAAACACGTTTCGAACTTTAGATGAATTAATAGAAAAATTAAAGAAGGTTTATGCCACCGCGAAAAGTGTATACTAGCTGTGTTCACGTAGGTGAAATCTTAATTAAGGTATGTCGGTGTGTGAGTGCGTGACGTATGCTTCTCTTCAGAATATCAATCGGCGAAAAGTAGCCATAACTTAAATTAAGTAGTACGCATCAAGAGAGAGAAGCGTTAACACGTGCGTGCGTGGAGCTAAGATTGAATTGCTCGAATTTAAATAAGTAATTCTTCTCAAATTTGTATCTATAATAAGTGTAAAGTGGAGACAGTGGTTTATTTGACTAGTTTTTAATAGATGTATTAAACGAAAAGTGACTTTAACTTCATTATTTCAATCATCGTTTCTTATCGCAATTACTTCTGGCAACAATAAAAAATACAAAACAAAAATTACAGTCCACAACTCAAACATGGTCCTTCGAGCCGGATAATTGTGGTAAGACTCTAAAAAACTTACAATTTGTGGTCGAAAGTTCTGAAAACCATTGACAGTTTCGTGAGTGAACAGTTCGAGGAAAGGAGCTGCAATTGTGGGTTTGAATTCGCAACGACTATCGCCATTGCGAACCAGAAGAGTTTCTTTAGGTCTGGTGTCAAGTGAAACCTCTTTATAGAGAAAAGAATTTGTTTCTAAACTCGAAATAGTGATTAAAACTGTGGATTGGTCTCGTGAACTTGTGCTCGAATTTACAAGACTCATGTGGAAATTGGTGATATCAGAGGCTATCATTCCTTTCGATTCGCCTCTACAGTGACATTATTGACCGAATTGTGATGGAATGGAATCTCACTTCGTTTGCTAAAGGATGTCTCCTTCTAATATCGAGTTTGCCACAGGAGAATTACGTCCTGTGTTATGAACTCTTATCGTGCTTCTCGCTCTGCACAGGTCCTACTGGTACCTAACGCTCTAGTGTTATCTCTCGCTTAAGACTTGTTTACTTTCGTAAACGCGTACTCGTGTAATTGGGAGTTGATTGACTCAAAATTAATATTACGTTCACTTTCGTGAATCCTGAAAAGAATTAGTGATCACTTTCGTGATTAATTTCAATCTATAAATAAAGTTTCGTTCACTTTCGTGAACTAATTTCGAGAAATTTATCTCTATTTTTGAAGCTGAGTTTTCTTTGGGTGAAGGGGGGATCCTGCTTTAGGAGGCTCAAAAAATCGATTTTTTTTTATTGCTTAAATCTATTCCTAATATATCTAAGAATATGTATTTAAAGTGATAGAGGCTGATTCCCAGTATTTTCAAAGATACAGGTCTAAACGCGGTGGGATTCAAGCAGGCATACAAGCGCTCAGACAAACTTTGAAGCGTGTTTTCTCGAGTTTTCGTTTTTACGATTTTTCTAAACTGGTGGGCCTGATTGCAAGAAAACTAGACGACCAATCAAAATGAACTGAGGCTTATTAGCTTCAGTTTTGTATTTTCTCCTATTTGAACTAAAAAGATTCATGGAAAAAAATTGTTAAACAACTTTTTTAGCAAGTTGAAATTATTTTTTTGTTGTTGCAAAAAGCAAATTTTCTTCAAACTTGAGTAAAATTTTGAATTCGCAATTTTTTCGGGGTTTTCTTAGTTCACATAGAAGAAAAATATATGAAAATAAATTTTTTTGTTGGTTTTTTTGTTTCAGGCGAAAATTACGAGTTCCATCTTGCCCGCCTATATTTTTCTAAATCCCGTCGTTATTTTAAATCCCGCCGATTCTTTTAAATCCCGCCGATATTTTTCTCTCAAAAAAATTTTTTTATAATGTTTAAATATATATTAAAATATTCTAAAAAGCTCGCTAGACTTGCTTATTTTTTTCTGTCCAAAAAAATCCCCCCAAAAACGCTTTTTTTAGGCCTCCTAAAGCAGGATCCCTCCTTAATGGATTCCCTAATTGAACAGCAGGAGTTCCTTTTTGAGAAATTGAGGAGGTCAGTCATTTATTTTCAAACGATTGATGCCGGAGACGTATCATTGGCTGTAGTTGAAGGAAGAAAGAAGAAGCTAGATGAGACATGGGAAAAATGTGAGCTGAATGAGATTCGAATTGTTGCGAATGCAAAGGCGCTGAAAAAAGATAAGTCTGAAATTGATTACTTTGTAAATTCTGCGTATTCTAAGGCTGAAGAAGAGTATTTTAAGGCTCTTAACTTTTTCAATGAAATTATATCTGGATTAGTTCAAGAAAATATTGCAAATTCAAATATTAATGATACAACTGCTAATGTTTCTAATTTAAATAGTTCTCAAATCATATATCACGAGTATGGAATGAAACTACCTGATATCGAACTCCCTAAGTTTTCTGGTGATTGTCTAGAATGGCCTAATTTTTGAGATTTGTTTGAATCGGCAATCGATAAAAATGTCAGATTACCTAAAGTTCAAAAGTTATATTATTTAAAAACGAAATTAACTGGTGAAGCTCTGCAAATTATTAAGCACATAACAAACTCTGAGACGAATCACCAGATAGCTTGGGACGCTCTTAAAGCTCGATATAATAATGAAAGAGCCTTGATTAACTCATATTTACATTCGTTTCTCTCTCTTCCGAATATTTCTAATGACGCGTTCAAGGATTTGAAAACATTGCGTGACACTACAAATGAAGCATTGCTAGCTCTTAAGAATCTCAATTGTCCGACTGATCAATGGGATCATTTATTAATTTATTTGCTCGTTAATAAGTTAAATAAGAATTTAATTATGGATTGGGAAAGATATCTAGCAAATCGCAGCGATTATCCCAAATATGAAGATCTTCAAAAATTCTTTGATCAAAAAATCCGTACTTTCGAAGCTTTGCAAATGTCAAAAGATAACATATCAAGAAATTCACGTAGCAATACTTCGAATTCTGTCGCTTTCAAAAGTCGAGAGTCTGCTCAAATGCACAATACTTATACTTCAGACGAATCTAAAAATAGATGTATAAACTGTAAAGGTAATCATTATTTGAGTCAATGTCAAACTTTCAAGAAACATTCTGTAGATATGAGAAGGAAGTTTGCTCGTGAAAATAAATTGTGTTTCAAATGTCTAAAATCTAATCATATAATACGAGATTGTAAAAGTAAAATTACGTGCTTTCAATGTCACAAGCCTCATCACTCTTTATTAGACCTCGAGCAACCTTCAACTTCTTCGTCTAGCCAAACTAATGGTATTAAAGAAGAAAATAAAACTTTGAATATTCAGACTCCTAATATTGGAAATGTTGCGAGTACCTCGAATGCTTCTAATTCAAATAACGCTGGTTTGCATGCTACAGCTACTAGTTCTTCATTAAATTTACGATGTTCTAAAAGTGGTTTGACACTATTAGCTACTGCTAAAATTAAAATTCGTGCTCAGAATGGTCGAGAAGTAATTGTAAGAGCCTTTCTCGATCAAGGTTCTGATGCTACTTTTATATCTGAATCATTAGTAGAAATTTTGAAACCTAAACGGATTCCTGTTATGACTAAAGTAACTGGAACAGATGAAGTCCTGATTGGCATGGCTAAAGTGCGTGTTGATTTAACTCTTTCGCCAGTATACAATAAAAAAATTGAATTCCCGATTACTGCCTATACTTTGCCACGCTTAATGAATTACAACCCTCCACAAGTTAAATCAAATTTTTTATGTGATCACCTTCGTGATCTACAATTAGCAGATCCTGAGCCTTTTAGTCAGGAGAAAATAGAAGTCGTCATTTGGTGCCGACTATTATGGCTCGCTTTTACTGCCAGGGTTATGTCAAGGACCTCCTGGATCTATAACGGCACAATCTACTATTTTTGGGTGGATTCTTTCGGGTCCTATTCCAACTGAGTATTCTCAAGCTCGTTCAAAACTGAGAGTAAATTATGTTTCTACTTTGAAAGATATCAGTTTCGACATTCAAAAGTTTTGGGAATTAGAAGACATTCCACAACAATCTGTGCTTACTGAAGAAGAGCAATGTTGTGAGAATCATTTTTCACAAACGCATTGGCGTAACAAAGAAGGACGGTATGTCGTACGACTACCCTTGAAAGAAGAATCTCTCGATTCTTTAGGAAAATCTTTCAATAAAGCGGTTTCCACTCTTTATAGTGTAGAAAGAAGACTTGTTAAAAATACTGATCTAGCAAAAAGGTATAATGACTTTCTCGACGAATATGAATCTCTCGATCATATGAGTCGAATTTCAAATGATAACTTTCAAAATCTCTCACATGGCTTGCCGGTATATTTACCGCATCGTCCAGTCATACGCGAGTCAAGTAGTAGTACTCCTGTGCGAGTAGTTTTCAATGCTTCAAGTCCTACCTCATCTGGAAAATCGTTGAATGATCTCCTTATGGTCGGTCCGAAACTCCGGAATGAATCGACCGCTAGTATCCTACGATGGCGAAATTATCATTATTGCATGACGGCTGATATTAGTAAGATGTTCCGTCAAATTTTGGTAGATTCAAGAGACGTAGATTTTCAAAGAATAGTTTGCCTACGTGGATCTTCTAGAGAATTAACACATTATCAGTTGCAGACTGTCACTTATGGAACAGCTTCTGCTCCTTTCTTAGCTAACCGAGTGCTTAAACAATTAGCTATTGATGAAGGAGCCAAGCATCCAGAAGCTAGTATTATTTTGAAACGAGATTTCTACGTTGACGACGTGTTATTTGGTTCGGATAGCTTGGAACAAGCTTTATATTTACAAAAAGAATTAATTGAGTTGCTTGCAAAAGGAGGGTTCCCTCTACGAAAATGGTCTGCTAACGATGCTAGCCTAACAAAAGTTAACGATATTCCATCTGAAAACAAAACAGTAAGATTTAAAGATAGTGATAATGAGACAAAAAAGGTCCTAGGGCTACATTGGTGTTCAAAATCGGACTGTTTTCTATTTTCAGTAAACACGCAACCTATAGAAGTTGCAACAAAACGTATAGTTTTATCTCTGATCGCAAGGCTTTTTGATCCTCATGGATGGTTGGCTCCAATTATAATAGTAGCAAAAATGTTGATGCAGGAACTTTGGCTCAGAAAGTTAGAGTGGGATGAAGCTCTTCCACGTGATTTACAGGAACGCTGGAATCTATATTATAATGATTTAACTTTTTTAGAAAAATTGAAAATTCCGCGTTGGAACGGTGTGAATGATAAAATGCAATCCGTCCAATTGCACGGGTTCGCTGACGCTTCCATGAAGGCTTATGGGGCAGTTGTCTATTTAAGGGTAGTTGATCAGAATGAGGTAGTTAAAACAACTCTTCTCGTAGCTAAATCTAAAGCTGCTCCTACCTTAACTACTAGTATTCCACGCTTGGAGCTATGTGCTGCTTTTCTTTTATCTAAATTGTTGCAACAAGTAAAAAATGAAATAAATCTTTCAGTCGTTCCCATGTATTGTTGGTCAGATTCGACAACAGTAATATCATGGCTTAGTAAGATTCCTTCCACTTGGCCTACTTTTGTTGCTAACAGAGTTGCACTGATCCAAACTCATATCGCTGAAACAAAATGGAATCATGTACCTACTGATTTAAACCCTGAAGATTGTATTTCACGCGGACTTACTCCGAACGAATTGTTAAATCACCACGTATGGTGGCATGGTCCTTGCTTTCTGTCACAGGCCTCTGAAAATTGGCCTATTATGTCTGAGGAAGATTTGGAAAAGGAAAGGGAGAAATGTCTCTCAACTTATGCAAAAAAGGAGAAGAAAATTAAGAAAACTCCTGAAGTCTATTTAAATTCTTCTCAAATCGAAAAATCACCTTTGGAAATTCTCTCAGATAGGACGTCTTCTTGGCCTAAATTAATCCGAGTAACAGCTCTCTGTTACCGATTTATCGATATTATAATTATTCATTTGAAGAAGCCCAAAGAAAAGTTTCTGACGTCTGAAGAACTAAACAAAGCTAAAATCTTTTGGTTTAAATATATGCAAGAGTTTGAGTTCTCTTCTGAAATAAAGTCTGTACTATCAGATGGCCCTTGTCATAGATCTAGTTCATTAAAGAGCTTAACTCCTTTCTTGGATAAAAACAGGCTTTTAAGAGTGAAAGGAAGTTTGGAAAACGCTCCTATTCCTTATGACGCTAAACATCCGATCATTTTACCAAGACATCGACTTACGAATTTGATTATCGAACAGGCGCATCTTAGAACGTTGCATGGAGGTCCTCAGCTCACGCTTCACATTCTGAGACAGAACTTTTGGATACTTAAAGCTCGTGACTCTGTTCGTCACATAATGAACAAATGTATTCCATGTGTTCGTCAAAAAGCAAAAGTTCCATCTCAGATGATGGGTGAATTGCCAGCACCAAGAGTGACAAGATCAAGTCCATTTGAACATAGTGGACTTGATTACGCAGGACCTATTTTAGTTCGGTTACGTATAGGACGTGGCTATAAGTCACATAAAGCTTATGTAGCTCTCTTCGTATGTTTAGCTACTAGAGCTATTCATTTAGAGTTGGTGAGCGATTACAGCTCTGCGACCTTCTTGGCCGTCCTTAAAAGATTTGTAGCTAGAAGAGGTGCACCTTCAAACCTCTACAGTGATAACGGGACAAATTTCCAAGGAGCATGTAAAGAACTCAAAAACGCCTTCCGAAATTTGGAACATGATGAAAATTTGAGACATTACTTCGTCGAAAAGAATATCGAGTGGCACTCCATACCCCCTTATGCGCCGCATTTTGGAGGTCTATGGGAGGCTGGGGTCAAAAGTCTCAAACACCACCTTCACAGAATTATAGGTGACTATACCATGACTATAGAGGAGATGTCAACACTTCTCTGTCAAATAGAAGCGAGCCTTAATTCTAGGCCAATATCAACGATTTCTGATAACATAGATAGTTTATCTTATTTGACTCCTGGTCATTTTCTGACGGGATATAATTTGCTCTCAATACCTGAACCATCCGTTCTAGATTTCTCTGAAAATAGATTGTCGCGATGAGAAAAGGTACAAAAACTAAATGAACTATTTTGGAAAAGATGGTCACTTGAATATTTTCAAGGGTTACAAACTAGATATAAATGGCAAAATAAGGTATTAAACGTAAAAGTAGGCGGCATTGTTCTTGTTCGTGAGGAAAATAGCCCTCCCTGTAAATGGAGTTTGGGTAAAATTATTGCTTGCCATACCGGTCTGGACAATCTCGTGCGAGCTGTAACTGTAAAAACAGCTAAAGGAGTTAATAAAAAACCTATTGTTAAACTATGCTTATTGCCTATTCATAAAGAAATGTCATCTGAGAGTATCTGAAACTAATTGGTCATGGCGGGCGGCCTTGCCGCATAATTATTAATAATCTACAATAATAGTATTGTGTGAAATTCAAAGCATTAGTATAATTAACCGCCTTTCGTTCTTTTGTCTTAGAACGAGGCGGGCGGTATGTTCACGTAGGTGAAATCTTAATTAAGGTATGTCGGTGTGTGAGTGCGTGACGTATGCTTCTCTTCAGAATGTCAATCGGCGAAAAGTAGCCATAACTTAAATTAAGTAGTACGCATCAAGAGAGAGAAGCGTTAACACGTGCGCGCGTGGAGCTAAGGTTGAATTGCTCGAATTTGAATAAGTAATTCTTCTCAAATTTGTATCTATAATAAGTGTAAAGTGGAGACAGTGGTTTATTTGACTAGTTTTTAATAAATGTATTAAACGAAAAGTGACTTTAACTTCATTATTTCAATCATCGTTTCTTATCGCAATTATTTCTGGCAACAATTAAAAATACAAAACAAAAATTACAGTTTACGTTCAGAAATAGAGATAAGATTAAAAGATAACGTGAATGAAACTTTTAAAACTCTTATCAATGAGGCGCTAGAAATTAAAAGAGAATTAAATGCATGTTCAGAACTGCAAAAAAATAAACCAATTAAATCTTTAGAAGAAGAATCAGAATCGCGAATTATTAAAAAAAAATAATAAATTCGACGTTGCTCAGGACACTAAAATAGCATGTTTAATTTGCGGAAGACCGGGACATGCGATTGAAAAGTGCTACCACCTCGAAAACTTTCGAGAAAATTTTTTTCCGAAAATCCTGATGTTTCAAATTCCATTCAAAACCAATTTTTACGAAATGCACCTCACGGAAATTTCAATAATAACAATAAATGGAATTCTGCACAAAATCCAAACTTTGGACCCCGACAGAATCAAAATTTTAGATCTGGACAAAATTCAAATTTTAGACCTGAACTAAACCAAAACTTTGTGCCGAGACAAAATCAAACTTTTGGGAACCAACAAAATCAAAATTTCGTATACGGACAGAATCAAAATTTTAGATCCTGGCAGAATCAAAATTTCTAGCCTGGACAAAACCAAAAGTGAAATCCTGAAAATATAAATAATCAGCAGACCCCCCCCCCATATCCCACCCAAGGATCCAAAATTATTTGCAATTTTTGTAATTACCCTGGTCACATTGCTAAGGATTGTTATGAAAAGAGTAGATATTTACAAAATCAACAAAGCCCACAAAAATATACGCAGAACCAGGAAAACTCCAACGCTATTCCCCCAATGGGTGCTGGGAGGTAGGCGCCAACCCATTAACTAAAGCACCTGTAGAAATTACGAGTGAGGAAAATGATATCAAAATTCATATCAGTAGGAATAATATAATTCCTTCGATCATGGTATCTGCCGTTGGTCTAAAAAACCCGGCACGTATGATGATCGACACTGGTGCTGGTCGAAATCTAATTAGAGGAAGTGCGATTGACCCCGATATAAAAATAAATGAAAACGAAGTGTTAAGACTAACAGGCATTAATGATCTACCTGTCTATACTCTAGGTCAAATTAAGGTTATGATGCTTGGATTTTTAACTACACTAAATATAATTACTGATGATGTACCAATAGATGAAGATGGAGCCTTGGGCTCTGAATTTTTTCTTAATAATAAAGTAAATATAAATTACACACATAAGTGTATTGAAATTAACGATGCAACTTATCCTTTTGAACAAACTGGCGTTATCACAATCCCGGCACGAACAATTTTTGATTATTATGTAAAAATAGAAAATCCGGAAAAAAGTGAAGGTTATATACCTCAATTATCAATTGGAGAAGGAATTTTTGTGGGTCAAGCCATTGTAAAAAATTGTGGAGGCAAAGCCTACGTTAAATATGCAAACATAAATGAACAACCTGTAAAAATATCAATTCCTAGCGTTCAATTACAAGATTTCGAACAATGCGAACTAAACAATTCAACAGATCAATCTAATTATTCAGAAAATAAAAACGATGAAACTTTGCCTAATTTAATATTAAATAGTTTTTTGAAATCCGATGAAAAGCCCAACCATTCCTGCAAATTTTACAAGATCACAGGCGAAGAAAGAGTAAAAATCATTTTAAAAAAACTACTACGGTTACATCATTTAAATATGGAAGAATATGAACACGTTGAAGAATGAATTACTAAAAATGCAGATTGCGGCCACATTCCGGGAGAATACTTAGAACCTACAAAACACTCAATACCAACAACAGATGATTGCCCTATTTTTTCGCGACAATATCAATTTGTCCCAGTTTATAAGGAAGAAATCATCCGACAAGTGGATGAATTATTAAAAAACAATGTAAGAAAACCCTCCCAATCACCTTGCAATACACCAGTTTGGATCGTTCCAAAAAAGCAAGACTCACAAGAAAAAAAGAAATGGCGAATGGTACTTGATTTTAGAAAATTGAATGAAAAGACAATTGGTGATTCATATCCTTTACCAAACATTCACGACATTTTAGACCAGTTAGGATCTGCTCGCTATTTCTCTGTTTTTGATTTAGCAACGGGTTTCCATCATATAAAAATGGATCCCAAAGATGCACACAAAACTGCGTTTTCAACCCCTTATGGACATTACGAGTTTGACAGAATGCCTTTCGGTTTGAAAAATGCACCAGCAACATTTCAACGACTAATGGATTTAGTTCTAACGGGACCTCAAGGAACAGAACTTTTTGTTTATCTAGATGACATTGTGATTTACGCGAATACTTTAGAAGAACATGAATCAAAATTTAATGAATTAATGAGCCGATTACGAAATGCAAATCTTCATTTACAACCCGACAAGTGCGAATTTCTACGAAACTAAGTAGGATATTTGGGACATATAATAGATAAGGATGGAGTTCAACCTGATCCAAAGAAAATCATGGCAGTAAAAGACTTCCCAACTCCTAAGAATCAAAAGCATATCAAACAATTTTTAAGTTTAGCGGGATATTACCGTAGATTTATAGACAATTTTGCTAAGATAGCAGCCTCAATAAACCAGCTCCTTAAAAAGATATATCATTCAATTAGACGGAAAAGCAGCAACAAGCGTTCAATATTTTAAAAGATAAATTGTGCCAAGAACCACTTTTAATTCGACCTGATTTTTCGAAACCTTTCATTGTAACTACAGATGCATCAGGTTATGCCATAGGCGAAATACTTTCGCAAGGTAAAATAGGTAAAGACCAACCAATTGCCTATGCTTCAAGATCATTAACCGATACTGAACGTAAATACGACACGCATGAAAAAGAAGCTTTAGCAATAGTCTACTCCGTAATATATTTTCGCCTTTATTTGTACGGACGAAAATTCACCCTCGTTTCAGACCATAAGCCCCTTGTTTGGTTCAAAAACTCTGAAGACCCTTGTTATCGAGTTTCAAGATGGCGATTGAAGCTCGCGGAATATGATTATGACGTCGTCTATAAAGCAGGAAAATCAAATGTTAATGTAGATGCGCTTTCGAAGAACCCCGTTCTAGAAAATGATGAAACCCTAGGAATTAATATAATTTCGGAAAATAACTCAACATTAAGAAACCTAAGAAAATATCAAAATAAATAGCGAGCCTTTGACGGAAAAAATTCCTGAAATTCTTCATAATTTAATAAGTGAGGAATCATTAAATGAAATCAAAAATGAATCTTTTGATAGTCCAATACAGAAACTTCTATATCTTTTAATGTTACTTTTTATTCCAAAACTTATAAAAAGAAACGAATTTCTCTGCCAATCTTGGAATACTGTGGTTAGAAGAGGACAGAAGCAAAAATACAAAGAGCAAGCCCAAATTAATGAATAAGTTGAAAATCAAGGTAAGTCACATGAAGATAGTGAGGAGGAATATTTACCTCCCTCGCCTGCTATCAAAAAAGCACGAGGCAGGCCCAAGAAAGCTGTGCTCACAAATGCAAGCAACCTACAAGCCTTGAAAAAGAGAGGCAGACCGAGAAAAGAGGCAACCACATCAAATGAACCACTATCAAGGCAAGAAAAATTGCAAACTTATGTCGATTACCTAACGAATTTTATAACAAAATTAGATGAAATGAGAACTCAAGCGAGACAAAATTTAATTGCGGCTAAAGAAAAGCCAAAAATATATCATGATCGAAAAATTAATCCATCAAAAATAAAAAATTGAGATAACGTATTTTTATTAATTGGGAAAGAACCTAAGAAAAAATCTGATGATCAATATAAAGGCCCTTATGAAGTCCTAGAAATATTAGGAAAGGGTAACGTGAAAATTGACATAAAAGGGAAACCTGCAGAGGTACACGTCAATAGCCTTAAATGTTCACACATAAAATGTGAAACCATTAATAATTAAACAACAAGCCCTTATCATTTAAATTTCAGATGGATCCCATCCACTGTCAGCGTATAGACTCTCATATCGTCGTTTTTATGCATCAAATTGATCTGCTCATGTTATGGCCATATTTATTCCATACGGAAATTTTCGAAAGAAATGACAGTTATATTCCTAAATGAGCACAAACCCTTAGAAGCAAGAAAACAACTAGGAATATAATCCTTCAAATTAACACCATCTTCTACACTAACTTCTGTTTTCTTTTCACAGACTTCCGAGAAGCACAATGAACTAAAAACTGCAAGTTTCACCTGGTATCTTTTTGATATTATTCCTAGTGCCCCATCTGATTTAAATCATTTCCAATGAATATCATTTTCCGTCTCACATTTTTCTCCTCACAGGATCTAAGAAGAGATCTGACATTAGCAATGAGAGTAGTCACAAAATTGATACCAAAACAATAACTTATTTTCTTCAAGAAATTTCGTCAATTTCTATTCAAACATATGTGACCTGCGCCGAAGAAAGGGGGCTTACTCTGGAAAGCGAGATTTTTCAGGACGAGCGGTCGAAGTCGACCCGATAGACGCGACTTTTAGAAGAGGGGGAAGACCACGAAATCTTCCCTCTCCGCTTGCCACTACATTCTCACGCATATAGCGGGGCTGCTTACGGATGGGGTAAAGATGAGACGCGGAGATGTAGTGGTGAGTGGTGGGAGGTGTTTCACGGGATCTCGAGCTCTCGAGCGAAAGCACGATTTCTCGGGTACCTATCAACTCAATTATTAGCAATAATAACGCTCGGAAATTTTTTTCGATGGTTTCATTAAAAAGAGCAACTCAAAAACTATCGAAAGGTGTAAAAACCTCGATTTCTATTTTTCCAGAGTAAGGCCCCTTTCTTCGGCGCACGTCACATATAATATTTATACTTCTTCGAAAAAAAAGATCCATTTTTACAAAAAGTTCAGAACACATTTGAAAATTTAGAGGGAAATCGAGAAGCTTCTCCTTATTTAGTCGGAGATAATTCATTTCTTATCCCTAACTTGACCTTTCTAAAACTTATGAATCTTTCTAAAATCATCCCAAGGGTTGAAGACTTTAACAAATGTTTTGATCGTAACGCCAAATTCAATGACTCTGCTTTCGAAAATATAACAAAAGATCTAGAAGAGACTCTACTATTTTTTCTACTATTTTCCGACTCTTTCCTCAATTTAAAACTAAACCTCTCTGCTTCTTCTTTGTTGAACATTCTTCTGTCTTCAAAAATTAAACATTTCACAATAAAAAGCTGTTTAATTTTTATATTAACTATTACTGCACCTGGACTATCTTAAATTTTGAAGCACCTAGGCACAGTTTTATAACCCTCCCTGCAAAAAATCCATCCTAGACCCACAACACGTATTCCGATTTTTCTTATAGTCCTCAATACATTTTTTTTCTTTTTACCTTTTTATTCAAATTTATATCACTCATAGAAGCAAACTATGTTCTTATCTGTCTCTATACTATTAGAAGAATGATTCGTGAAAAATAATCAATTTTGTCAATGTAAAAATTATTTTTCTAATAGGAAGCTATATAATTCTTCTTCTCCTTCTTTATGAGTAGTTATTTACACTATACTATGTAAATCAAATTTTACAGTTTTAATATTTAACCGCGTAAATACACACGTATCTCTTTTATGATGTTGACATAAGATTGAATGATCCTTTTTAAATTGTGTAGAATAATAATTCCGAAAGAGGATTCGAATGCTGATACTGAAATTCTTGAAAACAATGATTAAATATACATAGATCTCATATTTTTCATTTTTTACCATTATTGTTACCATTAAACGTGCAATTGTATTTAAACAAGTACATTTCGGGAAATTTCTGTACGTAAGTACCATGATTATAATCACAGTAAAATTGAATTTTCACCTTGTTTTCTTTTTCAAGTACATTGCAGAACAGTTGCACGATTCGTATATTTTTGTAAATTCACAAGTTATGTTCATTTGTATCTCTCTCTCTCTCTCTTATTCTTTTTTTAAACGAAAATATTTGTACGCGTTTTAGTTTTTAGATGTTTTTAATATGTTTGTTAAAAGATGCCAATTAGTAGTAACGAAACGTTCAAAAATTCGAATTTAGCGCCAAAATGTTTTCAGTTATGGATATAAACACAATTTTATTGTGGCGACGGTGCATATGTAATTAAATCTTACTTTAAAATTTACTACGAAAATTCAAAAAGTTTCGCTAATTACTGGTTAAATAAACACCATTTATTATATAAATAACAGATAGTTTAATTCAGTTCCTTGTTGGAGAAAACTTAATGAAAGATCAAATGTACGCAGAAAGAGGTTAGGTTTAGTTCAGAAGAAGAAATACACTTCGTTTCAACACTTTACTTTATTCTGCAAGATTAACTGAAATGCTGTACGAGACGGACAAACACACTTGAGGGATGGCAACAGGCCCCTTAGACCCTTGAATCAACTGGGACTGAGCGGTCATAGAACCCCTTCCAGTTTTCCGAAAAACGTTACAATGTATATAGATATATGAATATACATGAGTGTCGCAAATAGAGTTGTAATTCCGACACCCTTCCTCAACTATATAGTTGCGATACTGTTCAATCTTCAATCCAAAATGTTCTTAATTTATATCAAAATTTAGATGCACATGAAAATATTCGCTGAATTATTTTACAAACTTTCTCAAATTTCAATTGAACTGTAGGTACATGAAAAACTTTAGTTGAATTGATAATGCCCTTTAGCTGAATTAACAATAAATTTAATCTAGTATTTGTAGCACTAATCTAACCCAAAAACTGAATAAAACATGCATTAAAACTTTAGATAAAAGAAAATATCTGACTGGAAACAAAAATGATTTGAAGAAACAGACCTTCTTTTAGCTAGAACAGCAAACACTTCCACATAAACTCGAGTCCTTAATGTCCTTTAACTAGATTGTTTCTCACTTTATCGCAAAAAAAAGAGCCAAAAATACGTAGTTCCTTTTTGCACTTTAGCCACTTTCTTTTGAAAAACTCATGTACCTTTCGGGTGGTACACCTTTAGTATTCCTTCCAGAACCCCCGAGCTTTAAAAATTCACTTCCCTCTTGTAGATCTGTAGTATTTAAGTTATTATCTGTATTCTCATCCTCCGTGCTGAAATCCTTTGACGAATCGATGTCGTTTTCATCCGTAGTGCTTAAATTCGAAGAACCGTTCTCCTCATCATTGAGCTGCTTCAAATTTATTTCGGCTCCATCATCATGGGAATATTCTGTTTGTAGGAAGAAGACTTCCACTGGTTCTGATTTCTTCAGATGACCCTTCCTTGATTCCTTAATTTTATTTTCTGTAACTGCAGATAGTCCTCTGTTACCTGAGTCCTTTTCCTTTCGACTGTTTAGGTCGGGTCGTTTGAACAGAGATCGCTGCCGAATTTCATTTCCCTTTTCATATGGCTCGTTTACTGCTGCACAACCCTGGCGGACCGAACGAACGGAGCGGATACGCTACAGCGTATCCTTATAGTATCCACATCGTATCCTCTCCGTATCATGCAAGAAAAACTCATCAAAAAAGAAAGATTAACATTTCACTTGTTGAAATTCGGATTCTACGTGAAATTTTGAGTTAAAAGGTCACAGAGTAATCGCAATAGTTTTTCTTGCAACATTAAAAACTTTTAATAAATATAATACTTATCGATGACGTGCGCTGAAGGCGTCTTCAAATGCATCGTCATTCAGTAGTACTTCATAGGCGTTATCCGTCGACGATGCGTTTGAAGTCGCCTTCAGCCCACGTTATCGATAAGTATTATATTTTTTTAAAGTTTTTAATGTTGCAAGAAAAACTATTGCGATTACTCCGTGACCTTTTAACGTAAAATTTTACGTAGAATCCGAATTTCAACAAGTGAAATGTTCATCTTCCTTTTTTAATGAGTTTTTCTTGCATGATACGGAGAGGATACGATGTGGATACTATGAGGATACGCTGTAGCGTATCCGCTCCGTTCGTTCGGTCCGCCAGGGAAGCCCTTTCAATCCTCGTTGACCCTGATGTTTCGATCTTCACTTCGTACAAATCCGGGGATAACTTCGCCATAGCCATCACTTCATTGTTCTTAATATTTATGACACTGCAAACGTTATCCTTGGAGATTACTTGATGACCCTTTTGAGCCAACTTTTTCACTGGAAGTAAATTTGACCCAAGTCTAGGTACATAGAAAACATCGGTCACATTCACTGTTATAACTCTGTCCTTGTTCACAATACACTTTATAGTTCCTGATCCTATACCTTGAATCTTAAGGAGTTCGCCGTCATCTGCTAAACGCACATAGCCTTTCTTCTTCTTCGGTTCGAAGTCGGTGAAAAAATCTTTTGAATGCACCATATGACTCGTTGCTCTCGAGTCTACAATCCAGGTATTTTTCTTGCCTTTTGTAGTTTTCACTCCGTAACTAGCCTCGTAGATTTCCTGTAAACTGTCAAATTTTGTAGTTTCTTTTGTTACAAAACATAACTCATCTCGATCATCCGTAACTTTATTTGCCTTGTTTTGCCTAGCTTTCCATGCTTGATACTTGCTGCAATCCTTCTTAAAATGTCCACATTTTTTACAGAAAAAACACTCACTTTTGCTTCTCCCATAATCTTGTTGACTTTGCACCTTCATAACTGTTTCACTTTGATCATTAAAGTCTTCAGCCCCTTTGCGTCTTTTAAATTCTTCAATTAACTTCCCTGTGACGAAATTGATTGTAATATCACTTACGGGCCTACTTTCCAAGCTGGTAATCAAAGTGCTGTAAGAATCTGGCAAACTGCTCAGTAGCATTGCAGCAACTAGATTGTCCTTTAGTTGCTCCCCAAGGGCCGTTAATTTATTTACAAGATCCAACATCTCTGTGATGTGATCTTCCATGTTTCCACCTTCAGCCAACGTTAATCTACATATCCGTTTGAGCAAAAATATCTTGCTCGATAGCGTTGCCTTCTGGTGATAACACTGTAGTGAGTCCCAAGCCTCACGCGCAGTTTCGGCACTCCTAATGTGAATCAGTTGATTTTCCTCCACTAAAAGCCCAATATTTGCGCGAGCTTGATCATCCCGTCGAGTACATGCTTCAGTGACTGGATTTGGAGCTTCTTTACAAATTACGTCGCATAATTTGTCCTTGATTAATAAAAGTTCCATTTTGTACTTCTATATTTGATCATTTTCATTATTCAACTTATCCACTGAAAAACGGAATCGCGTACTGTCTCCCATTTTTATTACTGTCTATCGTGTACGAAACCAAAAACTTAAAAAAAACTGTATACACACGCAAAAAAACCGTCTACACGCACTTTAACTGTATCTAGTCGACTGATGTACACACACATACACTGTATCCTTAAAATTGACTTAACTGTGCACTGAAAAGAACACCTGATGTACACAAACAAGCACACTGTCCACTTGAATTTTCTCAACTGTATCTTTTCTGCACTTTATACTAAAGCTAACTCTTTGATCTCTGGGCCAATAAACTGTTGGAGAAAACTTAATCAGAGATAAAATGTACGCAGAAAGAGATTAGGTTTAGTTCAGAAAAAGAAATACACTTCGTTTCGACACTTTACTTTATTCTGCAAGATTAACTGAAATGCTGTACGAGACGGACAAACACAGACTAACTTGAGGGATGGCAACAGGCCCCTTAGACCCTTGAATCAGCTGGGAGTGAGCGGTCATAGAACCCCTTCCAGTTTTCCGAAAAACGTTACAATATATACAGATTAGGGTGGGCCAAAAAAACTTTTAATTTTTTTTCCTTAGTTACCATGAAAATATTGTCAAAAATGACGAAAAAAAAATTCTGGTGAAGCTTGAGCTCTGAATATTAATATTAAGAGGTGGCGATTTGTGATTTTTGATTTCTCATTTAAATAACACAGGAATTTAAAAAATTTTTCTTTTCGATTTTCAATGCGTTTGAGCGAATAATTGTCTAGTGAAAACAAAAACTTATTCTTGTAGAGAATTTAACGATCTACAAAAAATGTCTGATACGATTTTTTGCTAAGTCGACTCATTCAAAAGTTATGGCAGATTGAAAATCAGAAAAATACTTTTTCATTAAACTTCCATCAGACTTTTGATCTCAAAGAGCTCAAAAGCATTGCACAGCTTTATTTTGGAGCTCAGAGAGCTCAAAACAACACAAAAATTGAATTTTTGAGCTCGAATAGCTCAAAAAAATCGCAACCAGCGGCTAAATTGCAATCTTTCAATGACTGAAATTAGCGGGAAGTTGCAGGGATGGCCTTTAGGTCAACCGTTTTCCAAGTTTTTTTTTTTTCAAGTCATTATTCAAGTAAAGTAAAGTTCATTTTTTTTAAAATTAAGTTTCATAAAATTGGTTTTTCTTACGATATTTTGTGAAAATGTTATCGTTTTATCAAAAACATTCGATTATTTTCACGAAAAATAAGATATTTCATGTTTTTGAGCCATTATTTTATGATAGAATATAAAAAATGGTAAAAAATATCTTTTACGATTTAGAATTGGACTTTAACCTCGAATAACTTTTGAAAGAGTCGACTAAGCAAAAAATCATATCCGACATTTTTCGTAGATCGTTAAATTCTCTACAAGAATAAGTTTTCGTTTTCCCTAGACAATTATTCGTTCAAACGCATTAAAAATCGAAAAAAAAATATTAAAAAATTCCTGCGTTATTTAAATGGGAAATAAAAAATCACAAATCGTCACGTCTTAATGTTAATATTAAGAGCTCAAGCTTCACCAGAATTTTTTTCCCGTCATTTCTGACAATATTTTCATGGTATCTAAAGTGTTCAATGGTTTTGAGCTTTTTGAGATCAAAAGTCGGATAGAAGTTTATTGAAAAAGTATTTTTTTTAATTTTCAATCTGCCATAACTTTTGAATGAGTCGACTTAGCAAAAAATCATATCAGACATTTTTTGTAGATCGTTAAATTCTCTACAAGAATAAGTTTTTGTTTTCACTAGAAAATTATTCGTTCAAACGCATTAAAAATCGAGAAAATTTTTTGAAAAATTCCTGTGTTATTTAAATGGGAAATCAAAAATCACAAATCGTCACCTCTTAATATTATTATTCAGAGCTCAAGCTTCACCAGAATTTTTTTTTCATTATTTCTGACAATATTTTCAGGGTATCTAAGGAAAAAAAATCAAAAGTTTTTTTTGGCCCACCCTAATATAGATATATGAATATACATGAGTGTCGCAAATAGAGTTGTAATTCCAACATTCCCAATACCATGTTCTCTACAAATCAAAATATTGCTGTTGCTCTTTTACAGATAACATGGCAATGGAAAGAAACCTCGCGAAATCTTCAGCAGTACAAACGCTTAAAGAAATAAGTGTCGAATACGATTTTTCGAAACCTATTTTTATTGTACAGACACAAGGTCATAACGCCGAATTGCCACCATTCGAGGCTAAATGCATAATGCATAAAAATAATGTAAAATATGTATATGAAGGTGAGCCTGTATCTACGAAAAAGGCTGCGAGGCAAAATGCTGCTCGCCATATGTTAAAAGCATCAGCAGAAAAATTTATGTTCTGCGAAGAGAATTATATTAAATTAAGAATCAACGTTAACGAGAATGTAAATGTGCACATAGTTTCAGATGCACAAGTTAGTACAAATAAAATAAAACTTTCTAAATGGTTAAACGCATGCGAAAGATGTTATGAGAGAGGACATGTAGCTCCGCATTGTTTCCGTCTACGTAGAAACTATAAGTACAATATGTACACTGAGAAACTTTAGGTTAGAAAAATTACTAAAACGGATAGCAAATGGGGGCAAAATGCTTAAATTTCGACATTTTAATACATAAATAATAAGTTATACTATTTTTATAAGAAGATTTCCTATTTGGTAATAGCAATCCTTACTATTTTCTGTAGTAAAATCCGATGTAGGAAAAATTAGTAGAGAAATTAATAAATTGTACAAAAAGAATAAAAGTAATAAGTATTTTAAATAACATAATATACTAAATATGTAGAAGAAATTACTATTGTCTGTAGGAACACGATGTGTATTATGGACATTTCCTACTTTTTGTAACAAAGGTAACCAATTATTAAATTTGGTCCCAAATATTACTAACTGATTTAGCAGAAAGTATCGAGCCTTGGACCGAGCGCGGCCGAGTGCATCCGACGTGTGTCGATCGCCGATCATATTCTTAGGTTGCGAAAATGACATCTAATTTATGTTTCCATGCAAAATCCGCAAAAAAACGTAATTTAAAAAAAATATTTACTTATTTTAATTACATTAAAAATTTTGTTGTTTAAAATTATAAAAATATCATGAATATTAATCAATTAAGGATTACATGAATTAGAACCAATAAACTTTCTATCATTTAGGTCATATGGCAGTTTTCATTCTGAGTCACAAAATGTCTTGTAGGTAGATGGATCATCGCCCGACTGCTGTCCCGGAGACGCGTGTTCGATTCCCGCCAGCCTTCGTTTTCTTCTAACCCGATTTTTCTGTTTCAGCTTTATAATATAATAATATCTTTTAAGAATATATACATATATGTAATTTCTAATGTTGTCAATTCTTAATTTCAATAAATGTGAATTATGCGTTAAATGTAGAACATGTGTGTAGGTAGGCTTGTGTGAAAGTTAGCAACACGTATTTATTTTTTTTACTATTCCCACTGTAGCATATTTTGCTAACCAGTTAGTAATTCGGTGCGCACGGTCCCTGCGCATCATTTTACTACAGCACTTTGTAAATACTGTTATCTTCTACAGATATTAATCCAACAAATTTACTATTTTCTCCTACCAAAATTAGTTAATAGTGCAGACTTGCAGTTTTACTACAGAGGTTAATAAATACTTCAAATGTCTTTTACAATAAATGCAATAGTTTTAACTTTTATTCCAATATATTTTATAATTCTTTAAGTAGCTATGACCCAGATAGCAAAATGCCCGCCGATTGCAAGCGATCTGCCGGCCTGCGGTCCGATCGATCGGACCGACTTGCCGGCAGATATACGTACCTCGTACCTTAATGTGCACACCATTGATGTCTATATGCCCGCCCGACAGGCCGGAGCGACGCTGTCCGGCGAACTGCATGCCCGACGGTCCGGTAAATTGCAGGCTGAGTGTGCGAGTAGATTAAAATTAAAAAAATCTTTTCTTATGTAAATAAAATAACAATTTTCAAATATCACGAAAGGTAATGACGAGAGTCTGCGTATAATAAGTCCAAGTTGAAAGAAAAATGTCAATATTATAAAAATATCTTTTTATAATATTGACATTTTTCTTTCAACTTGAACTTTATATTATTATACGCAGAATTTCATTACCTTTCGTGCTATTTGCTACTTTTGTTGATTTGAAGGACACCGACAGCAAAAAATTGCTAACAAATTTTTTGTTCCACACACAGCCAAAACAATACCAAAAACCGCAAACGATGAAAGGTATAACTCCGTTATACAAGTAGATTACTCCGTATTCCAAGTGGATTACTCCATTTACAAGTGGATTACTTATTCTTCTATTTTATCTGGAACGAATAACAGTTATTGTTTGCAAATCGTACACATCCGAGCGAAAATTCACGGGAGTGAACGCCACACGAGATGAAACACGACAAGAACAGCTGATTCAAAACGCGCATGCGCGTTTTTGATCTCAAACTTCTCGCACTATCAGCTTGCAGCGGTCGCGTAAA
This sequence comes from Andricus quercusramuli, assembly GCA_932178445.1. NCBI lineage: Eukaryota > Metazoa > Arthropoda > Insecta > Hymenoptera > Cynipidae > Andricus > Andricus quercusramuli. The sequence continues at coordinate 2,800 of CAKNXH010039009.1, read as the reverse complement.
TCGCAAGCCCGTCGTTCCTCGCCGTTTGCAAGCCCGACGGGCGTCTAATGTACCGGACCGTTGCCTGCCGTTGTCCGCCTTTCGGTCGCATTCCGACTCTGCCGGCCTGTCGCGTGCATTTAGCAGGCACGCTGGTCTCCAGCCCGTCGGGCTGATCGCGTGCCGGCACGTATTGTTATCTGGGGAGTTACTATTGAGGTTAGTAAATATTATTAAAATTTGCTTTTTGCCTCTCATTGCAAAGTTCAGATAGTGAAATCTAGTGTGATTTTTAAGAAGAAATACAAACAAGGGTTTCGCAGTGTAATCCCTGATCTCAAAACATATTTAATACTACATACATACATATATATATATATATATAAAATCGTCAGCGGTTTTTCTTTTCTTACTTATAAATATGTATATATATATAATTTAAAAAAAAGTTAAACAACTACCGCAGGGTACCACTAAGAGCAACTGCCATCTAAAAAGAAAATGTCAATAGCCCCCAGTAGAACCGCGGTAAAATACACCTATGACCACGTCTCACATCCGTGAGATGGGTGGTCTATATATATTTTTGTATACTTATGTTATTTTCACGAATATAAACTTACCCTACTTAAAATGTCGGATAGAACCCGGTTAGGAACCGGTTAGAGGTGGGTTCTAAACGGCCCAAGCCGCGCCGTAACCGATTTTTGTCTCCGGGTTATAACCGATACTTAACCGGGCTCTATCTGGCATTATACAATATTCGTACCCGTTTTCTAGCTGGTTTGTAACTGGATCCACAAAAAACTTAGACCCGGTTCTTATCCGGTCCTCACTGGCTTGTACCTGATTTTTGTCTCCAGTTTATATCCGACGCCTAACCGGGCTCTATCCTGCAACATGTAATATTCGTAACCGATTCCTATATGGTTTTCAACTGGGTCCACAAAATACTTTTATCCGGTTCTTATCCGGCCCAAACCGCGCCGAAACCGGTTTTTGTTTCGGTTTATAAGCGACATCTAACCGGGCTCTACCTGGCATCATATAATATTCGTACCTGATTTCTGCCCGGTTTGTAACTGGATCCACAAAATACTTCTAACCGGTTCTTATCCGCTCCTAACTGGCCCGTTCTACAGAACTTTTTTAGGAATTCCTTCCGAACCAATCCGAAATCATCCGAATCATTCCGGAATCTGTATCCGAACCAATCCGAGTTAATTGGAACCAATCCGAATTTTTTTACATTTCGTTCGATCCAAATCGGTCAGAAATTAATCCGACTCAATCCGGTTCAATCCGAACTTTCAATCCGAATGAATCCGAGACAAATTTCCAATCCGAATAAATTCGAACTGGGATTGACCTAAAACGATTTTCAATCTGAATGAATCCGATTCAATCCGATTTCCGATTCATTCGGATTGAAACATTGGTTCGGATTGATTCGGATTGGTTCTTTTTGGAGTCCGGATTGAACCGGATTGAGTCACATTAATTTTTAAACGTCTTGGGTCAAACGAAATGTAGAACTTTTTTCGGATTGGTTCAAATTGTCTCGGATCGGTTCGGAAACAGATTCCGGAATGATTCGGATTGGTTTGGAAGGAATTCCTATCCTATACTTTCACCAAGGATATTAAGCCTACTTTGTTTATCAGAAAGAATGTCTGTAGCCTAACCCAAAATTTATATATAATTCACGCAACGCACTTCCCTCACGCAGAATATCGCACGCTGAGGGTATCGGTCAAAATGGTCCTTATATACTAATCAAGAAAATTCTAACCGCTTGTGAGAAACGACCAGTGACGGACCGAATATTTAATTTCAGGTTCCAAGCGAGGTTCCAAATTGCCGGATAGAAACCGGTTGGAATGTTTGCTGTATCGAGTGCCGTGTAGGAATCGGTTGGCAAACGGTTATAAACGAATTTTAGTGTTTGCCAATATTTAATGTCATGTTCTAATTTGTCAGATGGAAACCGGTTAGGACCAGTTAGAAATGAATTTCGGTCTTCGCCAATATTTAATTTCAGGTCTCAAGTTGCCGGATAGAAACCGGTTAGAATGTTTCCTGTGTCGAGTGCCGTGTAGGAATCGGTTAGGAACCAGTTAGAAATGAATTTCGGTCTTCCCCAATATTTAATGTCAGGTTCCAAGTTGCCGGATAGAAACCGGTTCGAAACGAATTTCGGCGTTAATCAGTAACTAATATCAGATTCTAATTTGCCCGATAAAAACCGGGTAGGATAGGTCGGAATGTTTACTGTGTCGAGTGCCGTGTAGAAAACGGTTAGGAACCATTTCGAAACGAACTGGTCTGCCAATATTTAATTCCTGGTTCCAGTTGCCGGATAAGGACCTGTTAGGATCCGGGTACGTTCCGGAAATTGAAATTGAGACCGGATAGAAATCGGTTAGAACCGGGTAAAAACCGAATTGGTTTCTAACCAGTTTCTATCCAGTTTCTTGTGTTTTCTAACAAGCATTTTAAGTGGGGTACATATAAGACATAATTGTGTCTACTTCTTCAATCTAGTATTTATAACGATCCTTCTACCCTACGTTCGAACGCGGACGTTCGCTCCATGTGGGACTCTGAAGCCCCACTTGAATGCTTCACCCCGCGTTCGACTTAGGGGAGAGGTGTCACGTCCCGTGACGTATATATATGTTAATATATTTATTCATATATTTATATATTTGTATGCTTATACTAATAAATACTTAATAAATATAGAGCGAATATTGTGCACTGTGTAGTGCAGCTATATATATATATATATATATATATATATATATATATATATATATAA
>CAKNXH010038987.1:0-12827 GCA_932178445.1 Andricus quercusramuli | reverse complement strand
CATGTCCCTTTTGAGATAATTCCATTTGTTTACTTAATTGTTGCATAGAAAGTACTAAATACCGTTTCTGATTTTTCGTCACAGAATGAACTTAATAGTAGATCCCATGGCATATTTTATTTATGTATTCTATACTCTTCGTTGAATATTAGAAGCAGTATTGAAAAAAACATTTTTTGCACTTAAAAAATAAAAAAATCAATAACTTAGAAAATTTACATATCATATTGAAAAAAAAAAATACGTGTCATTTTTTTTCCTTTTTAGAATGAGGAAAAAAAATTTGAAGTGAATCAAAATTTTGATTGTAAATATGACATGGAATGACCCATATGTACAATCAACAGAACCTGAAACTTCAGTTTCAGGTTAGCCCGGAAGACGTGAACTGCAATGTTAACGAGACGTCGGCAAGATTCGTAGTTTTTTAAACGACTGAAACCCGAAAAAACTGATTTAAATTTATTAATTTGAAGTATAGTGGACCCCAAATTTCAAAATGGGGTAGCTTCCAGAATTTTTTTAATTTTCGAAAACCCTTTGGCCAAAAAACATTACTCTCAAAGTACAACAATTTCACAAGTTTAATTAAAATCGATGAGATGGCTGCCAGGTTTGATATTACTGACCTGGAAAGCGACAGCTATCGAAGTACTTGGATCTTGCTGACGAAATCTCAGCCAAGCATTTTCGCTGAAAAGACTGGGCTAGCTAAAAAATATTTTTGTTATTGTTTGATTTTATACTTTTTATGAATAGCTGAGTTTACAAAATTCGTGATTTCTGAGTTTCGTAATTGTTCTCTTATAAAACAAAATATTTCTTGATAAAACGTGGGCAAAATATTTTGTACTGAAGGCATTATATGTACGAGATAAGAGTTAATTCTGGTCAATGGCGATGATATTCCCTTCAAAGTACTACCCTTTGGAAGCCACAACCTTCTTCCAGCGATCCTCGCATTTCCTGTACGTCATAATATCGTTTTCCGTTTATAGGATCCTTTAAAAGGCCAGCTCAGGACTGTATGGGGGCTGTCGAACTTGTGTAAGGCCGTGCTTCACCAGAAATTGTCGAATAAGCTGCGATGAATGGGCAGGTGCGTTGTCGTGGTGAAGGACCCAGTCGCTATTTTTCCACAAATCGGTCAATTTCCTTTTTACTACGTCACTCTCCATATTGTTAAATACATTGTCTAAATAATATAATTGAGCAAAATGAATATGAAATTCATCATCAGCGATCCCAAAAACCCAAGAAACCATATGTAACAACGTATTTTGGGTATATAAAGAAATATGTTAATAAATTACATTATTGTTTAAATAATTATGATTTTTCATATATGATTTGAACGTATTTTTTCTCGTTGATTACGATGCAATGAACTATTTAAAAAAAATTTCATTTTTTTGCAATTATTTGTTTAAACAAATTGTTTAAACAAATTAATATTGCAAAAATAATATCAAATTCATGATCAGCGACCCAAAAAACCATAGTATATATATAACTTGCCCTGTTGTTACGATATATCATTTTTAGTCACATTAATTGATTAGTCGAAAAATTTCCAAATTTTTTAATGTTTATATCGCTATTTTGCAAGTTTAAATCATGATAAAAATAAAACTAATGACATAATTCGAAACTACAACAATTGAGGACACGATTACGTCACTCCATGGTTGAATAATTATGCGATAAGATGACGAAAATCTAAAATGAAAAAAAAAAACAGGATTACAAAATTCGCGTTTTTTAACATTATTTTGCAAACAAGTTGCAAAATAACACTTTTTTAAGAAATTCTGATTACACCATCGAAAAGAGCGACCTCGAAAATAATAGGGTAGGTACTTTTCAAATTTTCTGTATTGCGGGTTGATAGTGCAATATCTTGTAGAAGAGGGTACTGCGAAAACGTGTCCTCTGGGCGTTAATGGGTTTTAATACTCCTTGCTTACTGTCTGATCTTTTGGAGCGTATTCATGGTGCACAACACCTTCCTTGTCGAAGCCTTAGTTCTCGGGGATCCAGATGTCTTCTACTGCGAAAATTGGGCCTTTGCCTCAGGGTCATAGCCATAAACCCATCTCAAGTAATGACCTTTTTGACCATTTCCGGTATGTTTTTCATTAATTCCAAATTGACCTGGGTGACTTCCACTCGATAATACTTTTGGTATTCCGTCAGCAACTGTGGAACGAATTTTGCAGTCGCCATGCGGCTCATCCTCAAATCTTGGCTCAAATTTTTTCCAGAATAATATTTTTTGGAATTCCGAGGTCTTCCTCTATCTCTCTCATTATTAAACAACGATTTCCATTAATTAACACGTGCACTCGATCCAAATTTTGAGGTGTTTTGGTCATTACGGGCCTGCCAGAGCAAGATACACTTTCCGAATCATAACGATGGGTTCCAAATATGAATGCTCAAGTTTTTGGCAAAATTTAATGCACACTCTTTGTTCGGTGTATTCAGTCATCCTGAAATCCGACGCGTACGTCGTTAGACGTTTATGCAACTGTGTACACTAGTCGACTAGAGATTTGCAGGGGCGTGTTACTTCGTAGGGGCCCTTACAGAGTTCCCCTCTACGTGGGAAATACCTTTTTTGACATTAGCACAACTAGGTACAAAGTTAGAGCACAAGTTCACAGAATATATCGCGTCGTTCTTTGACTTTGAATGAAATACCTTTCAATAAATATAACAAGAAATTGACAAGGAATGACGATATTGATAGGTACGTTTCAAAAACTGAAAAATCTCCCCTTTCATATCAAGTAGTCTTCCTTAAAAGACAGAAAACACATCAAAGAATATTTTTCTTTTTCTACAAACTTTTACTTCAGGCGTCGGTGATACCCCTGTTTACTCTAGTCATAATTACCTCTGTCATTTCGTGGACTAGTAATACTGGAATTGTGAGTGTGGTCACATCATTACAACAAGCATTTTTTAAAATATTTCTCAATCCTAAAATAGCAGGGTGTCTTGAATTGATATCACCTAAAAGAAAATACATGTTTTTTAAATCTATAAAATAAGTAAAAGTAACACGACCTAACAGTAGCTTATATATTATTTACCAGATCTCAACGAGTCATTCACGACCATATGAAATACGACGTGAACTTGTGCTAGGTTCGAGTGTCGAGTGATAAAAACATCACCTGTTTGAAGCACTTTGCTTAAAGATTTTTTCACCTGTAAAAAAAAAGAATCGTTTTTTAAAATAAGATCCAATAAGTTTTTTTTAACGTCCGAGGGATAAAGGCAGCTACAATTGACTGTGTGCACTTCCCAAATAAAAATTTAAAAATGACTGTCAACGCGCGAAGCGGCGACTGCAGAACTAACAGTTATATGTATTATATCAGAGGAGATAGGCTACACCTAAAAAAGGTAAATCATTGAAATTTTGTTTCAGAAGTGGATTTAAAAAACGGATTCTAAGTAAGTTCTTTTTGATTTGTATAATTTGGAGCATAGTAAATAATTAGGAAGCAGGTTTTTAAAACAATACTTGCATTCGCAAGGACTGGTCTTTTTCTGACAGTCACACGTAACTTTATTTTTCTAATTTATTATTGTTTTTGTTCAAAATCGCATATAACTTTATGTACCGAAAAAGTATGTTTACTTTAATTATTTAACCTCCTTATTTAATAAAATAATAATAACAATGTTATAATGTTCTCGCGTTGGCGAAGCGGTAGGGCTTCAGCTTTCCTCTCATGACTTTGACGGCTATGTTGGCTGTAACGTCGCTACTGACAGGGTTTCCCATGCCGGACAGGCAGAGAACGAAGAGGAAAGGGACTAAGAGGAACACCAAAAACCCATTCACCATGGAGAAGTTCCTTAATCTTTATCGTCGTTGGTCGCTTCCCGAGGACCGGCGGGGCGTCCCTGGTGCCACCGGGATACACGAAAGGGCTAGTTTCCAGCCAGAACATCGGCAAGAAGTGGTCAGTAGTAGAACATCAGCTGCGTCTGCGGAGGTTGGGAGCCCCCAGCCGACCACTTCTACAAAAATGTCGCGGCAGCGCATCAACTTTCAAACCTATCATGATGAGTACTTGATGCGCTGCCAATTTGAACACGAGACCGGAGCGACCACAATTTCTCTCGACGGGATGGTCTTTCGCCAAAACTTTGTAGCAAATTTCCCGGAAAGAACCATTAACCGGATAAGATCGGAGGTTGAAAATGCATTCCGCCAGCAACTCCAGGGTGCGCAGGCCGAAAAGAGGATAAAGTGGACGCCGGAAATGAATGGAGACGTGATCAGATGTCACTTTCAGGCAACAGCACGGGGCGGACCCGTCAAGGGTGAACAGCATCGTCTCTTCTTGGGTCTTCATCCCGAGCTGGCCCACAGAGTGACTGAACCACATCTTGCTGATCAATTAAGATCCATTAGGCGGCGCCACCTTATATCCGAGGTCGAAATAAGTACCATCGAAAAACAGGTGCAACAACAACTAGCAGCACCTATAGCACACCCCGCAGATGCGCTGGAAGAGGAGGTTTATATACCCGTGACACGAGACGCTATGTACGAGGGGGGCCCGGATCTGGGGGATGTAACGAGGCGAATGTCTCATGGTCGACAGTCGTTAGGCTTGCAGCCGCCGGAGCCTGCCCCTGCTCCTGCTGAACTCATTGAAAAGCTCGATGAGGAAAGTCTGTGTCTCATGGTGTGCCTCACTGTTGCCATCCGAGAGTTCGCAGATCAAGAAACATCAATGAGAAACGGTCTGCCGAAAGTTAGAGTCAACAGGGACCTCCTTCGGTTGATTGGCGGTCTGAACACCGAGATACTCCCTCTGTTATTGCAGCAGGATATGATCTTGCTGCAGGTGCAGACTCTTTGGTATTGCGCTGCATCGCATGGGCCAGGATGATGAGCATAAAACTCAGAAGCTAGGGTTGTAGTAACTATGCCCCAATAAAGATGTCAGACCCACCATGGAAGTATCGACTTCAAGGCCATATTAGTAAAATATTAGCAATACTGGGAACGGTTGTAATAATTTCGAAAGGGCAATCGATCTCGGAGACTGAATCGCCACGTGGAGGAGATCCTTCGCCCACATAACATCAGTTCAAGAACATTCATGAACCTGGACGAAGTGATTGACTATCTTAAGCAGAGACTCATGGTCCTGTCAGCGCGACTGCGAAGATTTTAAAGAACGATCGAGTGAAGGAATGACAACAGGAGTTTTTTGGCAGACAAAAAACGTTTCTATCGCGGACCTGCAGATGGCAAAATCCAAACTCAAAATTATTCTAAATCACCTAGGGCCAAGGAAATGCCCAGATATTGGTCGAGCATCTGGGGTACTCATAGGTCAAGTCAAGTGGATACGAAGTGGCTTCGTCTAGAAAAGGACAGAGTTGCACGGTTGCCTGGGATGAATAATCTATCCATCTCAGTCTCCGATGTAACTCGTAGCCTAAAGAGGGCTAAGAACTGGAAAGCGCCGGGTGTGGATGGGGTGCACAGCTTCTGGTACAAATACCTAGAGGTTCTGCACCCCGCCTATGCTGGGGCCCTTCAAAACATCTTGGAGAACTCAGATCACTTGCCCTCTTTTATGACGAAGGGCGTAACGTATGTGTATGATACCCAAAAACGTAGATGCTGGTAGTTCTAGTGATCACCGACCAATCACCTGCCTCTCAATCCTCTATAAGTGTTTCACGGCTATCATTTCTGACTTCTATAAATATTGTGAAGAGAACAACGTACTCTCCGAAGAACAAGAAGGCTGCTGTCGAAGCTTCCGTGGTTGCACGGGCCAAGTAACGATTGACAGTGTGGTTGTGTTGCATGCGAAACATCACCAACACAATTTGCACATGGCCGACATTGACTACCAACAGGCGTTTCCCTCAGTACCCCACAATTATTTACTTGAGGTCCTTAAGACAAGATCTGTTCGAGCGTTATCCAATTTCTGGATCACGCTATGCATACGCGGCGCACAAGGATTAAATGTTTTAGTTTTGGGCTGATGAGGGATACCCGGTCCTTGCCCATTAAACGAGGAATCGTCGAAGGTGATTCATTCAACCCAACATGGTTTGGTACAGCATTGAACCCACTAAGTTGGACACTCAACAACACGTGCAACGGGTTCACAATTGAGGTGGGAGCAGCTGAGTGTTAACTCATGCACCTCCTGTACATGGAAGACAGAAAGGTTTATACAAGCTCAGAGTCGAAACTGAACAGCCTACTTAACATCTTGCTGCAGTTCTCCTATGACATCATGATGTCTCTCTGTTTGATCATCGAACGCACCATGAAAGCACAGCTGTAGAGAGAATAGTTCTGCCACGCAAGCTTGGAGGCAGAGGGATCTTGGCTGTTCGTCGATTGTGTGACTCTCAGGTGACGCAATTGCAAGAATAATTCCAAAACAGGACTTATCTCTCACTTTACAGCTACATCCGTAGATTTGACTTGTATATCCCTTAAGACTTGCAGCTGTTGATTTTCAGAAGATCAGACATCTCAATGCTGAACAGCTAGCTGCTCAGTGGCGAGGTAAACAGCTTCACAAGCAACACCCCCAAGCATTAGATCTTCATTGCGTAGAGAGTGATGCTTCAAACTTTTGGTTAAGGCGGGCAGAACTCTTTCCGGATACGGTAGGATTTCTCATTGCCATCCAGGACAAGGTAATCAAGACGAGGAATAACCAAAAACAGATCCTCAATATGACAGCAGTTATTGACAGATGCCGCCTTTGTAGAGATCCCAATGAGAACATCGAGCACATCATTGATGGCTGTACGATGCTTGCCTCGCAAGAATACACCCGCAGACATAATGATGTTGCTGGGATCATTTACCAACAAATTGCTCTGAGCACTGCTTTACTAGAAAGATTTGAGCCTTACTACAAATATAGCTCAGTTAAAGTACTAGAGAACGAACGCCATCTCCTTTACTGAGACAGCACTATTCTGACTGACCACCTAGTCAGACGCAATCGTCCAGATGTCCTCTGTTTAGATAAACGTGCTCAACATGTGAGAATAATAAACATAAAAAATGTCCTCGACAATAACATCAGGCTCCGATATACTGAGAAGATCCAGAACCTATGGGTCATGAGTGCCTATGGGTCATGAGTATCTATGGGTGGAAGGTGGGCCAACATAATAATAATAAGAATAATAATAACATATGCCAGACAGGCAGAGGACAAAGAGAAAAGGGACTAAGAGGAACACCAAAGCCCATAAATTGTCATGGAGAGTATATTAAAGATTTTGAAACGCTTGTCGCTTCCCGAAGATCGTCCGGGCGCTTCTGGAGCCACCGCAGGGGGCAACAAGATGAGGGACCGTAGTGATGGTGAGCTGCCAGATGGTCAGGCAGATCTCACTATTCAAACAGCTGGCCAGCAAGAACATCTGCGACAAACGGTAAGCAGTGGAACATAAACTGTGCCTGCTGAGGATATTTTAGCTAGCTAAATACCCTGGGAGAGCATCAAGTGGGATGGCATAATAAAAGAGAAATTGGTGCGTCTCTACTATGAAAGTGCGAAGTTCGAAACTAAAAGCGAGAAAGACAAAACTTTAGGACTAAGTTTGCTGCAAAGCATCCTCATACAAAGAGAGTCACACTAAGAGATCTTATCGCTAAGGTAAAGGACATCAGGATTAATCTACACATCTTAAGAGACCGAGCAATGGAGATTAAACAACTGATTGATTTGGGGTGGCAAAATGACGAAAATGAACATCAGTTAGAGGAAGCCGCATCACACGATCAAGCAGCGGCAATTGATGTTCTTCCTCAACAGATGATGATTCAGCACCACCACATCTTCCAGAGGCAGATGGCCTAATATAATCAGAGGCAGGAGCAGAAGTTCAGCAACCAAGAAGGTGGATAAAAAGGACTCTTCTTACTCAAGTACCCAAAGCTAGCCACAAGAATAAATTACAAGAATCTAGCAGACCGAAAACGCTCAATATATGGAAACAGATTGCTTTCGGCTGTTGAAATAGCTACTATGAAGATGAAAGTGGAACAGCAGCTTTCCATTGATGAACTACCCTCGGAAGACGTGGACAACGAAGAACTGATTGAAGCTGAAGGCATAGGTGCTAAAGACAATGTATATCAAGTACCGAATCCACTAGAACCACACCCGGACATTAAGCGGAATTTTGGTCATGCTTTACTAGAGTTCAGACATGTAGAACCAGCACAAAGGCATTCTCTGCGCAAGATGAACATCACAAATGATCTGCGTGCACTAATAGAACACCTGTGCAGCAAGGTTTTACCTATACATTTGAACACAACACAAACTGCGTTAGAGGAGCGAACTCTTGTATACTGTGCAGCTATATAATATATATGCTATATAACTAGGCCTACAAGTGTAGTCTTTGCCCCAGAATTGTATCCAGATCCACCATGGAAGATCAGGTTGGATATGGATGTAAGGTAAGTACGATGCAAATTGGGTCGATTGACTCAATATAAGAAAGGAAATAGAACCAGAAAGCTGATACACCATGGTAATAAAATCATCCACCCTCGGTACATTGATACATTGACACCAGCAATATTGGATGAGATTATAGACTCCCAACGGCAGATGCTTAATGTCCTTACTGCTAGACTGCGTCAGTACAAAAAAAAGTAGTGCAAGAAGGCAACAATATGGAATCTTTTAGGCAGATAAAAGAAGATTCTATCGTGAACTGAGTGTAAAGCAAAATAACCAGCAAGACACCGAAGTCCCTCAATTGGAAGACATGAATAACTACTGATCGGGTGTTTGGAGAAAAACTAAGAGAAGCAATTTGGGCACTGCGTGGTTCCAACTAGAGAAAGCAAGAGCAAGCAATAACCCCAAAGAGCCCACGCATTATTAACTTCCTAAGTCGTTCGATGATGCCTTGAGGTATAAGAATCAAGTATTTTGATAATGTACAACCAAGGATAACTAGATCAATACGCATTACCACGGGTATATTTCAAGGAGACACCTTCAGTTCACTATGGTTCTGTTTAGAGTTGAACCCATTGGGCAAAGCACTAAATAGCATGCCTCATAGGTTCAGAATACATGATAATGTGGATGGCCATTAAGTGACCCATCTTCTATACATGAATGACCTGACGCTATACGACAGTTCGGACCAGAAACTGCAGCAAGTAATCGATGTCACAAAGCAGTTTTCCATTGATATCCACATGGAGTTCGGACTAGATAAATGCGGAACAGTGCATTTAACCAGAGGAGAATTAGGGACTGCAGAGCTGGAGAACGATTTCAAGAATGACATCGAGGCAATGGCTGAGGGCGAGTCATATAAATACCTGGATATTCTCGAATCTAAGGGTATTCAGCATACGATAGTAGTTCTATCACGACATAGAGGGGGTAGGGGCGTTATAGATGTCAGGAAACACCATCTGTAAAGCGGATCTTGATTACACGCTCTTGAATTTGTCCTCAGAGGAGGCCTTGAATATTGGAACAGAAACCATAGAGGAATTAGAAACGCAATGGAGACAAAAAGCCATACAAAGCGAGCACCCTAAAAAGTGGGAACAATATGACGTGGATAGTGAGGCATCTGAGATTTGGCTGAAAAATTCGTCCTGTTTCCAGAAACGATAGGAGTCGTCATTGCCATTCAGGACAGGGTTGTCAGCACCAGAAATTATCGCAAACACCTGTTACATCAAGACGCGGTTGACCGGTGCTGACTATGTGGAGATAACAACAAATCCATCAAGAACATTATTGATGGTTGTCACGTATTGGCTCAAAGAGAATATATGCACAGACAATAATGTGGCGGGCACGTAAGACGGCAGTGAGATGTGTGGTCATAGGGCACGATGAAATCACAACGACAGACCTACAAACCCTCGTGTGTCTTGAGGGCACGGAGCGACTCATTGATAACAGCTTTCTGCACCGATCTCGCAAGTGCCTGATCACTCACGCGGGAACGACTTATCTCTACAGACATAATGCGGCCCTGAGGGTGCTTTAATACCACCATCTTTGTCACTATTACAATGTTGGCCACTACCCTGCCCCGCCGAACCCTCTGAGAGTCAATTGTCCGAAACGAGAAGTGCCAAATTTTCAGGAACTACGATTTTCGGGCAACAGTCCCCTCGTGCACATTTGAGGCCTCACGCCCGTCTTTACGACTTCGAGAAACGAACTATAATTGTGATCGAATTCTCGGCTATGGGCGACTACAACATAACTGACAAGAAGAAGGAAAAGGAGAGGTATCAAGACCTTAAAAGGGAGCTGCAACGACTGTACATAAAATGTTCTGTCAAAGTAATTGTCCTTGCGATCGGTGTTCTCGGAGGTGCAAAACTATCACTGGTTCGTAACCTCGAAGACATACCTTCGTGCCAAAAACATGCCAGGGCATAGATGTGATTTACCGCGGTTCTGGTAAGAGCCGATATCTTTTTCATAGATGGCAGTTATTCGCAGTGGGCCACTTCGGTGGTTGTTGAACCTATTTTTTAATTATATATGTATTCTGCAAAGACACATTATCCTACCAGCGCTTCCTATAGATGGCCTGGATTTGCTAACGGAAAGCTTTCGATTCAATCTTCCATAGACTTATCACCTGTCTGTTAAAAAGCTTAAAGGTTCATGCACATATCGTGAGGTGCATAGAGAGATTGATGCCGCGTTGGAAAACCAGATTTACTATCTCATCTGAAAAACATCATGTGATAACTAACAACGTCACCTTTCTGAGAGGTGTCTTTTAGGGCGACACCATAAGCCCTCTCCTCTTTTGCCTCACATTATTGCACTTCGCCATTCCCAAGGGTATTTCTGCGACAGAACTGGAGATCGAAAGCTTATATGGATGATCGCAAGATCTATGCTGAAAATAAAGAGCAACTAAATCTAGCTCTAGAGATTGTCAAAGAGTACACTCAAGAGATTGGAATGGAGTTTGGATCAGAAAAATGCACCCAGGTTAATTAGAAGCGGGAAAAACTTAATGACATCCCCGAAGATCCTGATCTCATCGATGGAAGCGCTCACGACACCTTGGCGCTGGAGAGACCTATACATACCTGGGTGTTCCACACAACCGTATTCAGGACGCAACATCGATTATAAATGCCCTCCGATGTGAATACAAACGTCTTATCGGACAGATGTGGTCGTCCGAACTGTCGGCGAGGAACAAAGTATCTGCAACGAACATGCTTGCCGTCCCGGTAGTACTCTATTCATTTGGAGTGGTTCCACGGACGAAGAACGAGCTCAGATTCCTCAATATAGGGCCACGAAAAGTTATGCACATGAACAAAAGCATGCACCTTAAGACGTCTGTTCCGCGACTTTACATCTCCCGCCGTCAAGGTGGTTGCGGAATACTTAATCTTGAATGTCTTCACAACAGGATTATTCAAAGTGGAACATATATACTCGCAGATGGACGAAACCCTCTTTTTAGAATGGTCAACAAACACGAAGAAGTGGCAAAGGAGCTTTTCTGTACAAAGCAGCGGAGATGGCTGCTGAAACACTTGGTCTCGACTTCAATATCAAGGGTGAACAAAACGCATCAAACATTATCCATCTCGTGTACTCACTCCTGAAGGCCCTAATCAAGAAAGCACAGGACAAAAATTTCGGTGAACAGCTCCTCTATAAGAGGATGTACGGCCTCTTCCAAAGAAATGTATAGGATCAGTCGATGTCGCATAAGCTAACGTTTGCTTTCCTTAAATCACCCTGATTGAAAAGGAATTTTCGATTTTTTTTTTAATTTTTACACAGCCATGTAAGTCCTGACATTTCAGCCTGGGACACCCTGTATAAAAAATCAGTTGTGGTTACGAAAAAATGGTACGTAATTTAATTTTTCGGCTAGAAAGACTGCTAACGCCATTTGAATATTACGTTTCAGATAAGTATCCTAAACTGAGGCCGATGCATAGGGCTAGAATTTAGAATTAACGTACCTGAGAATCATGTTCTCCTTTTTGATGAGCTTGCCTCCAGGCAACTGCGTCTTTCACATCATCCCGTATTTTTTGCAACTGATCATCAATCGGTGGAAAATGAAATTCTGTTGTAAGCTGACATATAGAACATAATTCTGGAATATGGGGAAAAATTTTCCATTATTATTTGCACTCGGGTTATCTAATCCTAATGTCATCTACTGTACTGCACCCTTGAATCTAATCCCGTCTGATGAGGCCGGTTTCCGCCATATAGGCATTTACTGACGTTTAGGGGATGTCTACAAAATCATCTGGTTCACAGAAATTATTTCCAAAATGCTTCACTCTGAGACTTACAAGCACATCTCAGTTACGTAGGATGTGATTTACTGTTTCCTCACGGAAGCCGCACTTTCGACATCGAGGGTCGCTGTCAGGGTGTCTACTATTTTTCGGCCACCGAATTTGCGGGTATTTCCCGGTATTTTCCCGGTTATTAATATCAAATTTCCTCTTACTAAAATCACGAATAAAACGCATTTAACATAAGGTTTTCCTTTGTATAATGTTATGTATTGCGCTACCTTATTATATTTAAACAAAATGATATTTTGGATATTTATTGTGCCTAAAACTTACAAACTTTGAGCAAAAAAGAAAATGCTGCCACATTTTTCCAAACCATAAACTCATTTATTAATATATAATACACACGTGCGTAGTAGTACGTACAACGAAACCAGTGTTTATTGTTATGTTTTTAACTGACAAGGGGACCTTTAGGTCTGCTTTTTTTTGTTTGAATTGATACTTT
>CAKNXH010038967.1:0-10500 GCA_932178445.1 Andricus quercusramuli | reverse complement strand
GAGGTCAGGAGAAGATAGTGAATCACGTGGTAGTCAAGGGGTCGGTTTGATTATGAATGAAAAAGCAAGACAGCGTCTCAGTCTTAATGATTTTGTATCTCTTAGATTGTTATAGGCTAGAATCAAGGTAGGAGTTAGAAGATTATTTAAGTACTTGCGATCAAGGGGAAAGAATCATTCTGCCATGAGAAAAAAGTATTTCAGATACAAATTTAAAATTTTTTAATTCATTAAATTATTTTATAAAAAAAAAATGTCTTTACTATCATGAGGTCTACTACTCCCATAAGGTCCGGGGAAGATAGTGAATCACATGGTAGTCAAAGGGTCGGTTTGATTCTGAATGAAAAAGGACGGCAGCATCTCAGTCATCATGATTTTGTATCTCTTAGATTGTTATGGGTCAGAATGAAGGTAGGAATTGAAAGATTATTCAAGTACTTGCGATCAAGGTGAAAGAATCATTCTGCCATGAGAAAAAAGTATTTCAGATACACATTTAAAATTTTTTAAATTCAATAATTTATTTTATACAAAAAAATGTTTCTCTACTATAAAAGGTGGCCTTTCAAGGAAATGCTTAAACTTCCAATTATAATTAAATTTTTAACATAATAGTTGAATTTTTAACCTAAAAAAATAAATTTCGAACAAAAAGTGTCATAGTTTATATTTCAATCAGAAAAGTTGGAATTTATACAGAAAGAAAAAGAATTTCAAAACCAAAACGACGAATTTTCAACGTTAAAAGATTTTTCACTGGAGAAAGAAAATTCTACTTAAATTGTTGAACCTTTGTGTCAAAAGACGAATTTTCTATAGAAAAATTGAATTTACAAACAAAAAATGTGACTTCAGCAGAAAAATTATTTTTTCACGAAGCTGATGCATTTTTACCCAACAAAAATGAAATTTTAAACCAAGAACAAATTTTTTTTTACGGAAAAAGGTGAATTTTTAACTAAGTCAATCTTGGAAAAATGGAAAAATTATATTTTTAGTTGAAAAATTGAGTTAAAAAAAAGGCCTTTCCACTAAAGAGTCAAATTTTCAACCAAAGACATAAGCCTTCAATCAAAAAAATATAAATTTTTAACAATGTACTTAAAATTTTACCTAAGTAGTTGAATTTTCAATTCAAAAGGATTAATTTTTAACAAAATAATTAAACTTTCAAACAAAGAAATGATTTTCCACAGAAAAATTTTTTAAAGAGTAGTTGAATTTTCATCCAGAAAATATTCCAGTTGACTTCTCAAGATGAACTTCTAATAAAAAAGGACTTTCAGTTCATTTTTTAACAACAAAATATGAATTCTGAACAGAAAGTACATTTTCTACTAAATAGTCAAATTATCAACAAAAAAGTAGAACTTCCAAACAAAGGAATGACTTTTCAACAAAATAGTTTTATTTTCAACCAAAAAGTTGCATTTTTATCCAAAAAAGCTGAAATTTCTCTTAAAACAGATGAATTTTTAATTTGAAAAAAATTTTCAAAAAAATAGTTGAAGCTTCATCCAGAAAAGATTACAGTTCACTTCTCCACACCAAAATAAGAATTGTAAACTGTAAGTTAATTTTATGCTAAATTGTCGAATTTTTGACCACAAAATATGACTTTTTAACAAGATCGTTGAATTTTCAAAAAAAAAAAAAAAAATGCATTGTCAAAGAAAAATGAAAATTCCCCTAAAACAGGTGAATTTTTAAATCAAAAAGACGAATTTTCAGAAAAAGAGTTGAATTTTCATCCAAAAGGATTTCAATAGACTTTTCAACAGAAAAATACAACTTTATTTTGATTTCAGAGCTCTCTTTCTTAGAAAAAGATACTTTATTGTCTCTCTGTTTTTTTTGTTGAGAAAATTAGGCGATCCTTATCTTTCAGGTTTCCAAAAAAAGATTATCTACGAATTTGAATGTTGTGCTTTGTTTTTTAAAAAAGCCCAATTTTTCTCTCAACGTCTATAACTGAAGACATAATTGACATGTTGATTGGTTTTCTCAAAAAATCCCACACTTTTATTTTTTGCCAATTCTTGGTCGAATATGTAATTTCATGAGGAAAACATCTTGTTAGTTTCATGCGGGCTGAATAACTTTTGTGGCCAGGAGAATTATTTTTCCTGAAATCAAATTTTTCTCGCAAAAAACGACAGATACGAAAAAATGTTAGAAGAAACGGTTCCACCTTTAAAAAAAAGCTTCACGAAAAATAACTCTTGCCTCAAAACTGGCCTAGTTCCCTTGAATTCCCTAATATGGTGTTCTGTCGCGCTGACAGGACCATGATTCTCTGTTTGATAGTCTATCGCTTCTTCCAGATTCGTAGATGTTCTTGAACTGATGTTATGTGGGCGAAGGAAATTCTCCACGTGGCGAGTCAGTCATAGTTGTTAGTAGTCTGGCCTCTGAGTTTTATGGTCATCATTATCCTGGCATACGCGACCGCAGAGCAGCATGCAAGAGTCTGCACCTGCAGCAAGCTCATGGCCTGATGCAAGAACAGAGGCCGTATCTAAGTGTTCAAGCCTCCAACCAACCGGAGGAGGTCCTGGTTGACTCTACATTTTGGTAGAACGTTTCTCATTGATGCATCTTGATCTGTGAACTTTAGGTTGGCATCAGTGAAGTACACTATGAGATGAAGGCTTTCCTCAGCGAGCTCTTCAATGAGTTCAGCAGGAGCAGGGACAGGCTTCGGTGGCTGCCCAACGACTGTCGATCATGGAACACTCGTCCTACTTCATCCCCCAGATGCGGCCCCCGCTCGTCCATAGCATCTCGTGTCATGAGTATATGAACCTGTTTTTCGGTGTTATTTATTTCGACCTCTGATATGAAGTATCGCAGCCTAATAGATCTTAATTGATCAGCAAGCTACTGTACCGTCACTCTATGGACTAGTTCGGGATAAAGACCCACGAAGAGACGATGTTGTTCGCCCCTGACGGGTCTTCCCATGCCGTTGCCCGAAAGTGAGATCTCATCACGTCTCCATTCATTTATGGCTTCCACTTGATCCTCTTCTTGGCCTGCGCACCCTGGAATTGCTGTCGGAATGCATTTTCAACCTCAGGTCTTATTCGGTTGATTGTTCTTCTGGAGGCGGTTAGCGGCTATTATATAACGCCTTCGTTGTTTAAGATCGTCTTGGGTTACTCTTTTTATTTCTGGGAAATTCACCACAAAGTTTTGGCGACAGGCTATCTCGTCAGGAGAATTTGTGGTTGCTCTCATCTTGTATTCAACTTGACAGCGAATCGAGTACTCATAATGATGGGTTTGAAAATTGAAGTAGCTCACCAGCACCGGCTAGCATTTAGCCACCTCCAGTGGTGACACCAGGGGCGCCCCGACTATCCTGGGGAACCGACCAAAGTCTATATAGTTCTTGTAACTTTCCCATGAATTTATGGGTTTACGTTTAGAGCGGATTTTTTATTTGATGTTATGTAGCTAATCACGCACTGAATATTTGATGCTTGCCGTCTCGCTGCTTCAATTTTAAACCGAAGGTGTGCAATACGCTCGCGAGTCTCACTCAGGCATACTGAAGTATCGTTACTTCTATTGTCGCTTAGCAGGGAGAGGGCCTTCTCGTCAACTACACAGTTCAGATTCCAGAGACGAACATCTTCGGGGAGCAAATCGGGGAGAGCAGTATCAGCTCAAGCTAATTTGTCCATCCTGAGGAAGAATTTTTGGTGGATAGATCACCTACTTCTCATGTTGGTATTATCGGCTATCTGCAAAAGTGGTTTTGCTGGAACGGGTGGAATGTTCGCTGGAGGATGTTGCTCCTCTTCTTGTTAATAAAGAGCTTCGTATCCATTTTTTCGCAAGAAGGATACCTGATCTCTTGGATACTAAGGCGGCGGTGGGCGTCCTTGCCAACAGGTAAGGAGGTCCCTCCTGAGTTGGTCCGACCATTTAAATCGATGTGCTCCCGTTTGTCCCAAGCGATTGCCTGGCCGTCGCCTCGGTTTGGTTCTATTGCTACTCCCAACTGAACCATGGCTTACATCCAAGAGAGGCCTATTGTGGCAAAGCGATATATGCCAATAGCATTGCGATGAAAACTATTTCACTATACCCTAGAAATTAACCATCTCCCGTAAGGTCAGTCTTCACCATAAAAAGATTATCACAAATTAGGTCATGTGTTATCACCTAAGGAAAATCACATTTTCTACAACGAGGGTTGTTTACAATCATCATGTTTGTGAAGTATTTTCTCAGTCGGCAGTGCTCCTGTTGCTGATATGCACGAGCTACTGCAGTAGAGTTTCGAGCCAATGAGGGGCTGTAAATCGCCCATCTCTGCCTGGGAACCCATAGGGAATGTGCCCAGTGCTCGTGTTATTTCAGCCCTGGGCTCCTTCCCATATATTCCAGCCTCTGTTTCTGAAGAGTCTTTAGAGCCGTCCGTGTACCAAACAAGACCCTCTGAAGTCGATGACTCTTCCCTTTTCCTTATCATCATTCCATTCTTTCCTTTTAGGAAAGATGACCTCAAAAGATTTCATGAAATCTAATTTCCTCAACATAAAATCAGTTTGTGTAGCCAGAATATTATCCTCATATAGCATGTGCTTACGGATATCATGTAGATGTTTCACCTCATCATCACTAAGGTTGGCCCCTACTGGGATTCTATAGACTACCGCTGTTACCATCTTCCCCACAAAAAAGTGAAAGAGCGGAACTTCCGGAATGACATCAAGAGGTGGTGTTTCCATATCACCAATAATCGATAAGCAGAAAACTCTCTAAAGGCTATCCAGCTGTAATATCACTGATTGGTTCAGCCCTTGGCAACCAGATCGTTGATGTATAAAGTAAGTAGTCCTGAGTTCCATACTGCGCATCCACAAGCCCAAAATGTCATCTTAGCTTTCTTACCATCGCACCAACGTAGCTTTATAAGGTCAGAAAGCTTGTACCTTATGGTAAAATGCGTGAGTGCCATCTTGTCCGGGTAACGGACAAAAAACGGTCCCTTCACCATTGCCAGTTCATCTACGGACCCTTGAGTGTAAAAACTCAATTCCCTCAAAAAACACTAATCAAGTCATCAATAACGAGCCCTCACTGGTTTGATGAAGGAACTCCTCCCTGTGTGCATCGCCTTGAAACATTGGCCTTTACTTGATTACCATGTAGCGAAGTATGTACCGTTCTGAATCTCAACACGGAGTGCATCTCCCTGTTTACCGCGTTAAACACTCCGTGTGTTTCAGTAGAATCTCATTAGATTTATATGGGGTATTACTAAAAGTCTCTTTTTTCACCCAGAAACCCTGCAGTTGCTACTTTGCATTTCCGAATTGTATTATTAGTGCGGAAGATGAACGCACAGAGAGGGTTACGGTAGGTCTACATTTTTGAGAGGAAAACTTGGTCGGTGTGAAGGATTTTGACTCATAATAGGTAGCCTTGCCCGGCTTTTGAATAAAGATTGTCCGAACCTTCATTCACGCTACCGGGGTGTATCCCGTTGCTAAGTATGCAAAAAAAATGCTGCAGAATGGAACCACCCAGCACTGAAATCCTTCTTGAATTAATGCAGAGAATATTTTATCATCTCCTGCAGCTTCAAATGGTCTGAATTTTTTAACTACTCATATAACTTCTGAATAAGCGACAATACGTCTAGCTACTTTCCAATCTTTCATTCTGGTTCTGGAAGTTGGTTCTTCTGATGGCTAAGACTCATGGACAGCCCCCACCTTTGCGTAATCTAACACCGAGCCTGCGAAGTGTACCCTCATTCGCTGATCAAGTGTTTCATTAGTTTCCTTAGCGGCGTTTTTTATGTCATTATTATATCTTGTTGAGAAAGCCCTGTACAAGTCGCAGTTCTCATTCTGTTGAGCCCTGTTGAAAAGGCGTCAAGCATCCTTTTTCAGGTCCCCTAGTTCATGATTCCATATATGTGCAGCCCGGTCTGCTTTCTTAATACGAAGAGGACAATTGTCCTCATATGCTTTATTCACACCTTTTTGTAAGATGTCGAAAGTAAATTCTATTTGTTTGATAGACTTTATTCTGTTCGGTATATCACCCAATAGACTGTTCAGGTCTTCCGCATAAGTATCCCAGTCAGTTCCTTCAGAGTTCCTACACCTTTGAGCATTGGATCTGTCGGCTCTCAAGGAGAAGTACATCTATGATCCGATAGGGACGTATCCGACGATACATGCCATCCTTTCAGCACTTGGCCAATACTTATCAAACATAAGGTCAAATCAATTACCTAGCAATGTCTAGATGTCACGAAGGTAGGCGTATCACCCCGATTCATTGAATTCAAATCAGTAAGTAGGAGGAATTCTAATCCAGACTCATCCTTGTGGTTGGTATCCTTGCCACATAAGTTGAGTGATGTCTCTCAGCATAATATCCGATGAGTAATCGCTACCTTTAACACATCAGAAGTGCACTAGATCTCATCATTCTCCAAACGGTGGGTCCTTGAAGTCAAATGGTAGATACAGTAAGCAAATCACCTAGATTAAATTTTCTCTAGTTCTTTTTTTGAGAAACAGTGTCAATTTATCCATTGCGACAAAAAATTATTCAAAAGGTTTAATCACTGCGTGTCATTATACTTCAAGGTCGTTCAAGGTCATTTCATGAAAAATGATCATTCAAACCATTTTTCTTCTTCATGGTGTTTTCTCTTTAATTATGCTCTAAATTAAAAATAGAAATCGTTAAGAACAGTAGGATATCGCATCTTCATTAATATATGATCAAGTTTCGTCGTCAAATTGTAATTACGAAATATTAATTACCATAAATGCAGAAGATGGCGTAATGATTAACCTTTCAGAAAAAAAGAGGAAAACTTAGTTGGCGATAAACTACGATCTAATATGTAAGTGTGAGCAATGTTTCTTCATTATCATAATTTACAAAAAGTTTATTTTTTGCAGAATGACCTTGAATGTCCTTCAAATAATGTAACGAACATTTATCAAATAAGTCGACTAATTTTTTTTTGCCGAAATGAATAAATTGACGCTGCTTATCTATAGAAAGAAACTAGAGAAAATTACATTGAATCAACATTTTATTTGGGAAATGACCTTGAGCCACCTTTGAATGTCATTGTAAAATTCTGGAAAGAATCTCAATGCAACATTGCCTTGTGCGACCTCTAAATATTTTTTTTTATTCTAAAACTTTTTAAATTGTCGGAATTATGATGAATTTTCAAACTTTACCAAAAAGTTAAGAATTTCTGAAAATTTCGATGAATTTGAGAAAAAATTTAATTTTAAAATTTTGATGAATTTTAGAAAAAATTTTATTTAAAAATTTGGATGAATTAAAAAAATTTTCAAATTTTGATGAATTTAAAAAAAAATTTAATTTAGAAATTTTGATGAATTTTGAAAATTTGGATTTTATCAAATTTTTCAAAATTTTTAGAAATTTATAAAAATGTATGGAATTTAGAACATTTTGTTGAATTTTCAAACTGTACCAAAAATTAAAAAATTTCGATCAATTTCAGAAGAAATTTAATTTTAAAATTTTGATGAATTAAAAAAAGTTGCAAAATTTTGACAAATTACAAAATTTTGATTTTCCAAATGTTTGAAAATTTGTCAATTTTTGATTTGGTTCCAGAAAGCGAAAAAAATTCGAAAAAAAATGTATCAAATTTCTCCAAATTGTCGGAATTGTGATGAATTTTCAAACTTTACCAAAAAGTTAAGAATTTCTGAAAATTTCGATGAATTTGAGAAAAAATTTTATTTCAAAATTTTATTTAAAAATTTGGATGAACTAAAAAAATTTTCAAAATGATAGCAAATTACAAAATTTTGATTTTCCAAAAGTCTGAAAATTTGACCATTTTTGATTTGATACCAAAAGTAGAAAAAATTTCGAAAACGTGATGTATTTTCAAAATCTTGAAAACTGAAAATTTATCAAAATTTTTAAACTTTAAAATTTTTTGCAAATTTGTCAAATTTTTAAAAAATTTGGAAATTCATCAAATTTTTCCAAATTTTCAGAAATTTGGGGAAATTATAAAAATCTTGGAAATTTTCGAAATTTCGATGAATTTTCAAAATTAATTTAAATTAGGATGGAGAATTTTGATAAATAAAAAAAAAAATTTAATTCAGAAATTTTGATGAATTTTGAAAATTTTGATTTTATCAAATTTTTCCAAATTTTCAGAAATTTGAGAAATTTATGAAAATTTTGAAAATTTTCAAAAATTTTCAGAAATTCGGGAAATTTATAAAAATTTTGGGAATCAACCGAATATCGGAAATTTATCAACATTTTCGAAATTAATTAAAATTTGGAAGGAAAATTTTGATAAGTTTCAACAACAATTTTAATTTAAGATTTTGGTGAATTTTGAAAATTTTGATTCTATCAAATTTTTCAAAATGTTTAGAAATTTAGAAAAATTCAGAAAAATTACCCAATTTTGGAAAATTTACCATATTTTAGATATTTGTCAAAATTTTCGAAATTTTGATGGATTTTCAAACTTTTACAAAAATTTGAAAATTTTCATGTGTTTAAAAAAAATATTAATTTCAAAATTTTGATGAATTTTAAAAAATTCTCAAAATTTTGATAAATTTCTGAATTTTGAAATCTAAAAATTTATCAAAATTTTGAAAACTTCAAAATTTTTGGAAAATTTGTCAAATTTTCAAAAATTTTGGAAATTTATCAAATTTTCAGAAATTTGGAAATTCATAAAAATTGTGGAAATAACTCAAATTTTGAAAATTTATCAAAACTTTCCAAATTTTCAGAAATTCATAAGAATTTTGGGAATTGACCAAATTTTGGAAATTTATCAAAATTTCGATGAATTTACAAAATGTTCCAAAAATTCAAAAATGTCTGCGAATTTTGATAAATTTAAAAAATAATTTAAATTTGGATGGAAAATTTTGGATGGAAATTTTTGGATGGAAAATTTTGGATGGAAAATTTCGGTAAATTTCAACAGGAAAAATGTAATTTAAAAATTCATAAAATTCTAGGAAATTTATAAAGATTTGCGAAATAATTAACAATTGTTCTACAAAAACCGAGTTGCATATATGCCAATAATAATTTTTTGATAGACAGCATAGTTTTGGTTTTATTCGTAAAGAGCAACATCAAAAATAAAAAAAAAATTAAATTTTTGGGCAAACGGCACAAGCTACAAGGAAAAAACAATTCGAAAAAAGTAGTACATCCAAAAAAGAGCTACAAGTTTGCTGTTGAGCATTTTTTGATGGGATTCGTAATTTTGGTTTTAATTGTAAAAAATAAATTGAAAATCAAAACATTATTTCTGCAAATTTGAATAAAGATTTTGGGAATTCACCAAATTTTGGAAATTCATCAAAATTTTCGAAAATTTGATGAGTTTTCAAAATTTTCCAAAAATTTAAAAATTTCTGCAAATTTGGATAAGTTTGGAAAATTTTGATAAATTTCAACAAAAAAATTCAATTCTATAATAAAATTTGGATGAATTTTTAAAATTTTGATAAATTAAAATTTTTCAAAATTTCAAAAATGTTGAACATTTGATAAATTCCAGAAAAAATATATACTTTGATAAATTTCAAAAACTTTGTTGGAAATTCCAAAATTTGTATAAATTTCTGAGATTTTCAAAGTTGTGATAAATTCTCAAAATTCCAAAATTTTGATTTTCCAAAAGCTTGAAAGTTTGAAATATTTTGATTGGTTTCATTCGCAATCTTTCGTCTTTTTTGTTTTAAAATTGATCTATTTTTGCAGGAATTTAATTTCTTTTGGTTCAATGCTAATCTGTTTTAGTTTAAAAAAAAATTCTTTCTCGAAAATACACAATTACAAATTTTTTTTTTTTTAATTTGATCTTTTTTCGCAGGAAATTAAAAGTTCAATTACTTTAGATATTTGCCAATTCAGTGGAATGAAACTAATTGCTTGATGCAAATAAATAAATTCACTTAGGACTGTATACAATTATTTAAAAAAATTCATCAAAATGGAAAATGAGAAAAACAGAAAAGTTTGAAAAAATAACGTTTTCTTCTTCTAATGCATTATCATACTATCTTGAGCAAATAAGGTCATATTGTGACATTGTAAACGAGAGGTTGTCTACCTCAATTTAAAGATTCAGGGTCTTCACGTGCTACTTTACAATAGAGTTCTGTTTCCGATTTTCAAAATTTTTTTCGGTTGAATATTTTCCTTATTTTCCATAGAAAATTGAAATTATTTAGCAAACTAAAATATGGCTTTTTAACAAAATACTTGAATTCTCAACAAAAAATTGAACTTTTAACATAATAGTTGAATTTTCAACCTAAAAATATAAATTCCCAACAAAGAGTGTCATAGTTTATATTCCAATAAAAAAAATGAAATTTATACAAAAAAAAAAGTTTTCTTAACTCAAAAAGACCAATTTTCGATAAAAAATATGACTTCAGCTAAAAATTAGTTTCCCACGAAACTGAT
>CAKNXH010038961.1:0-13190 GCA_932178445.1 Andricus quercusramuli | reverse complement strand
GGAGAGGATACGATGTGGATACTATAAGGATACGCTGTAGCGTATCCGCTCCGTTCGTTCGGTCCGCCAGGGATGACTTCTTGTTTCTATGAAAACTCGAAATAATAATTTTCTGTTGGCAATCTTAGAACAATCAAAGCTGGGCGTGAAGGACTGTTTTCAAAAAAATCTTTTCTTAGGTATTCTAAAGAGTCTTTCTGTTTTATTACTGCTAAGAATGAAAATGATTCACAAATTAAATTTAAAAAAAATGTATGGAAAAATATTCTGACCGATTTAATTGAATTTTAATAAAATGCAATCAAAACTATTTTTTTTTTAATTCCTAGGAGTGAAATATTTTACAATTTTGATGACATTTTAAACCAATGTCAACCTTTGACTGTATCAAAGCAAAAAATTCTTGAAATATCTCATTAAGTCACTGAAATTGATCATTTCCTCCATAAATGTAGAAAATTATCTTAAAATTTAGACAAAAAACATGAAAAAAATATTTTGTTATTTTTGGACTTGTTGATATTTTTCGGAAACATTAAAATTTGAAGTTTTTTTTCAAATAACTTACATAAAATTAACAGATTGCCTTCAATCTATAACCATTAGGCTCACAACTTCATCAGATTTCGTGCAATAGTTGGAAGAAAATTTACAGTTTAATATTATTAAAACTAGAGTGCTTTTTTAAGCTATTGAGAAACAGATGTCCGGAAACTTTCGCACGGCAGTGTATATTATTACATTATTTATATAATCTTGTATGTGTTAACGCCCCTGTGTTCGAAATGAAAAGTTTGAAATACATCTACTTAAAAACGAAAATTGTTATTATTATTCTTCGCAATTTTTAACAAAAGGTTCTGATGTCTAATCTAGTAATATATACATTTTGTACGCAAATTAATTCAAGTCAATTCCGTTTGAATCATTCACTTTTTCGTTCACACTTTAATTCCGTTTTATTCCATCGTAAGAAGTGCTTTCATTTTTATCACTTTCTTTTGGTGTTCAATTTTTCGTTCACACTTTAATTCCGTTATGTTCTCTCTTAAAAAGTGCTTTCATTTTTATCACTTTCTTTTTGAGTTCACTTTTTCGTTAACACTTTAATTCCATTTTGTTCCGTCGCACAAAGTGCTTTCATTTTTATCACTTTCATTTCGTGCTGCGGCGCTGTTCTGCATTCAAACGAGATTTTCAAAAACGACATTCATTTGGATAGAAACGTTTCTATTCAATTCAATCTACACGTTCTTACCGGGAAAGCTTGACTAAGTAGGCAAAGGAGAGAATGCGTTTTAGGAAATAAAATAGTTTGAAGATTGAATCAATACATTTTTTAAATGTTCAAAATTATATAACTTTCAAACAATTTTAGGTTGAAACACTACAATTAAAGGATTTTACATTGTTATTGAGACATTTAAATTAAAAAATGTCACTTATAAATTAAAAAAAAAATTACACAATCCAAATTTTTAAGTTTGCATTCAGCAATCTGAAATTTTGATGATTCGAGGCTTATTTTATTTTAAATGATTCATTTTAATTTGTTTATTTTTGAATATTTCATTTTTACTTTCTTATTTTAACTTTATTATAACAGATATAGCGAACCTTAAAGCGTGTCCAGAGTTCTTTCAGAGACATTTGTAAGTGTTCAAAATTATATCATCTTTAAACTATCTTAACTTAAAAGCAGTACAATTTAGTGATTATAGGTTGTTTCTTGAAAAATATAAATTGAAAAATGTCATTTACAAATTTAAAATAAAAAAAAATGAAACAATGCAAATTTTAAAGTTTACATTCAGCACCCTGAAATTCGAACGATTCGAGGTTTATTTTATTTTAAACAATTCAATTTTGTTTACTTTATTCTTATAAATAATATATAAATAATAATAGTAATAGTAATAGTAATAAATAAATATAAGCAATAAAATAAATAAATAATAATAAATAAAAATCAATTTTATTATCATTCTATTGTTAAGAGTCGAACTATAGATCAATTTTGAAAATAAATACTTAATTTATATTTACCTTTTATCAACTCAACATTTGTCTTGTTTTCTTTCTTTATCAAATTAACCCGTGCCCTCGAGCCCTTGAAATTGACATGGGGTTTTAAATGGGAAAAGCTTGATTTTCAAAAAAAAAAAAACGAAAAAACAGCTACTTGTTATAAACTTTTTGTGAATTGAAGTATTAAAACCTCTTAACGCATGTTCAAAGAATAAATTCCACCCAGAAAGTTTTTATTTTGAGTCCCCACCCCCCTTTCAACCCATTGTTATTGTACTTGAGAAGTGACCGAAAAACTGCAAAATAGCAGTTTTCCTATTAAATTCATACTAAAAACGGTATTCTTTGCATTTTTTAACAAGTATTATTTTTAATTGTTAAGGGACGAGTTTCCAAGTATTTTGCAAATCATTTTTGATTATTGAAATAATTATTATTTGTTTAAGAATTATATTTTTCTTAAAATCGTGGAAAATGATTGTTTTCGGGATGTAAGTGATAGATTTTAATTTTATAGAAATACAATATATCTACATTGGATAGTTTATAAGAGAGTTATTTCCGAATTTATTGATTTTTTCCGGAAACATTGACATTTGACGTTTTTTCAAACAACTTCTAATAAAATTAACACATACTGGCTTCCATTTATGCCCATAAAACGGGTACTTTTATCACCTTTTATGCAATAATGGAGAGAAAATCTACAGTTTATTATTATTAAAACTAGGGTGCATGTTCAACGTATTGGACAATAGATGTTTAGAAACTTTTGCACATTACATATAAGAGAAAATAAATTTTTCGCGTAAGTTATTATTTGCTTCGTGTAAGATTTCAATTTCAGTTAACGTTTACCGAAAATGTTTACACATAAATCTGTCTTGGGTCGTAGCCCTTCTAGACAAAAATGATTGGACCCGATTGAGATCGATTACCATGTGAATCGTTTCGAATTGGTATTAATAGGGACAAATTTTGTTCATCGTTCTCAATCGTTTTCAATCGGAAGAAGCGTTTGAATCGTTCTCAATCGGGTACGTGCATAGAGACGTCGATCGGAAACCTAACCCTGAAGACCGACTAAAAACGCGTGCAGTTGAGAATATAAATTGGTGTTTTTTGAAGTTGGATTCAGTGATCTTTTGAATTTTTTGAGTCTTTTACGTGGAGGGTCTTCGGATTTGTTCAGGTAAAAGTGGTGGTGGCGGTCTTAGGGGGCTGTTAAATATTATGGGGTTGGAAATATAATGTTTGGTTTTTTGAAGGTGACTTGGATGATTATTTCAATTTTTTAAATATTTTTTTAGTGCTTTACGTGGAGAAATTTAGGATTTACCGAATTAAAAGTGGAAGGGGTGGTCTTAGGGGGTTATTGAATATTATAATGGGGTTGGAAATATAGTTCGAAGTTTTCTGAAGGTAACTTGTGTGATTATTCAAAATTTTGAAATTTTTTGAGTGTTTTACGTGGATGCTCTTCGGATTTACTAAGGCAAAAGTGGAAGGGGTGGTATTAGGGGGTTGTTGAATATTATCATAGGGTGGAGAATATAACTTGTAGTTTTCTGAAGTTGACTGGGGTGATTATTAAAATTTTTTCAATTATTTGAGTGTTTTACGTAGAAGCTTTGGGATTTTCTAAGGTAAAAGTAGTAGTGGTGGTCTTAGGGGGTTGTTGAATATTATCATGGGGTTGAAAATAAGGAATGGTATTAGGGGGTTGTTCAATATTAATATAACTTGTGGTTTTCTGAAGTTGACTGGGGTAATTATTAAAATTTTTTTAATTATTTGAGTGTTTTCTGTAGAAGGTCTACGGATTTGTTCAGGTAAAGGTGGTAGGTCTGGTCTGAGGGGTTTTTTAAAATTATTATTACGGGGTGGGAAGTATGACTTCGGATGTTCTGTCCTACAGAACTATTTGGCTAGCAGCTACAATGGATCCTTAATGCGCCGCACGTCAGTTCTCGTCCTAAGAATTAAAAAAATTGAAAAAAGGGAGGTGGATACCCGGGTACCCCGTTACACCGATGAGGGGGTTTTTTTAAACATAATTTTCAACCTAAATTTCAAAATAAAAATAAAATAGCACAGTTTATTTAGCAGAAAAATAAATTCTAATACCCTGTTTAATTATTATACTTAGGTATCAAAATTTAAAAAAAAATAAGCCGCAACCAGATTAAACAAATTAACATGTTAATGACAAATAATATGATAATCTAATGAAAATTACTACAAAACAATTCATTTGCAAATATGTTGATGACTGCTCCTTGATCGCGAGGGAATTATTCAACAATTTTACATTTTTGTCAAAGTTATCATTTACAGAGATGTAAAAAAAGTGAATACACTTTTTCAAATAATTCCCGCGAGATCAATGTGCTGCCACCAACATAATGGCAGATTTACTTCATCTCGAGTCCCGATTGAGAACGATAGGAAACGATAGCCGGCCTCAATCGTTCCGAATCGGTGCGACCCGATTAAGAAACACAATTGGGAACGATTGAATATTTTTTTCAATCGTTCGCAATCGGATCCAATCGTTTTTTTGTAGAAGGGAGTTTAGGACGCACGTGATTTTTTTTAACAGAATTCTGATAGCTTTCAAACTATTTAAGAGAAAAAAATTAATTCTTATATAATTAACAATATTAAAAAGGTATAATTATTATAGTGCAGGATCAAAAATTTAAAAAGTTTGGCAGCAACCGACTTTAGCGAAATCAAATGGAATGATGCAGCGTGTAAAATTACACAGGCCGACAAAAATGACATAATTTTTGTATCCAATGTCTATGTGACCCCGAAGAATTTTGGTATCCTAAAACCGACTCCGTTATCCAAATTTTTCCTTTACGTCAGGTTTTTGAGATATCCAAACCTGAAAGTGCAAAAATGGCTATTTTTAGCCATATTTGAGGTAATATAACACAGTCAGCCTTGCATATCAGCCTTGCATAAAAAGGAGCAGTAAAAGATGGCGTTAGCAGTTTTCAGTGGAAAAATTGCTAATCGTGTTATATTGCATCAAATATGGCTAAAAATAGCCATTTTTGCATTTTCAGGTTAGGATATCTCAAAAACCCGACGTATAGGAAAAATTTGGATAACGGATTCGGATTTAGGATACCAAAATCCTTCGGGGTCACATAGTCCAGTCTTTGAGTTTAAATTCTGTCGGCCTGTGTTGTTTGGCGGTTAGTACGACTTAGCTGCATTAATTGAATAGCTTTCCTTTTGTTATAATATTTTGAATTTTCAATAATTATATTATTTAGAATTATTGTAGTCTTCAAGGACATTATTTTAAATCAAGGGGAATTATTATGAATACCTAAGTTATACTTACTTTTCGCTTCGCTGTGCCAAGTCCTTCGTCGTCAGTGGTGCTGGCTGCGTCAGTGCTGGATTCCTGGGGTGTTAGGAGGAATTTCGACGCAGGGCGTTTTGCCCTTGTTGCCTTTATGATGTCGTCGAGTTTTTATCCACTCTCTGAAAATAAAATGAAACAAAAATTCAACGTTTCTGATATCGCCCTAACCTCAAATATAAGAAACACTAAGAAACGTTTGTCTGGTTCTAAATTTTTATGATTATAAAAAAAGCAAATTAAAAAATTTTCAAAACAAACAATTTTGGTTATAATTATGAATATTTAGGACCAGACAAACGTTTCTTAGTGCTTCTCATTTAATTTCCCAAATTTTCAACTCGATATCGCGTTTCGTATGAACGTAAGGTGGTTTACAAAAAAAGGTTTTAAAAAATTTGAGGTTGCGCTTACATGGCCTTAAATTGAAAATCTTTTCAACTTACCTGCTAAATTTAATATCACTCCCTCCTGTATGTCGGCCTTTCCGTCGCCGTTATTCAGGGAGACGAGGATGTGGTACTTTTGCGCAGGCGAATGCTTCGCGGCTTCAAACTTCTTTATCCTTGATGTGTGAGCCTTTATTGTCACGTTTCGCGAGAGTAACAACACGTACGCGAACATCTTGAAATTATTAATATTATTAAAAAGTATCAGACTACGACCAGAACGAAATAATACTTTTCACATTTCAGCATTTCGCGTCTGTTCTTGTTCTACTTTCCGTAATAGTCCGGGAGCCAGCTGCCATTTTTTATGACCAAAACTAAGAAAGCTGAGATTTTCCTCTATGGTTCATTTAGTATTGCTACTAAACGAAGTAGCCGTCAGCTTGCGCATTTGCGGTGGGTGTAGCCGCGGCAGCCACCCACACACGTATAATTATAATTAAAAAAAACTAATATGAAGAAAGCTGAGACTTTCTTTGTATGTTTACTATGATGTAAATGAACGGAAAAAAATAATCAGCTGACATTATGGTGGGGGGTTGTACGTCAGCTTCCCGTCCATGCATGCGAAAAATATGTGCTGAATTAAATTATACTATGAAAGCTGATATTTGGGAAGTAATAGTTAACTTTAACAGTTTAAAGAAAAAAATAATTCGCTTAGTTTTTCGCGGTGGAAAAGTGCTCAGCTGACGACTTAAAGCTCCGGCGGATCGCTACGCGCGCGGGCGCGTGTTTCCCTTTACTTCATCAGCTGAGTATTTTTCCACTACGAAAAGCTCAGCGGACGATTTTTTTTGTGTAACTGTTACAGATAGCTATTAGTTTACAAAGTTCTAGCTTTCTTGGTTTCCGATATCTATTGATTTTTATTAATAAAATAGTGATTAAATGCGCGCGGGCTCGCTGCACCTAACTCACTCAGCTGCTTATCCTCTGACGCTCAGTTTTACCTCTAAATATGTATATATGACAATACCAGCAGTAAATACGTACACATCAAAATATAAATAATAAACATATAAATATGCAAATGCCAGAAGTAAACATTTATAGATACAGAGATCTATTTGCTCGTGTCGGCTGCACGCTCATAAACACCGGTGTTTCATGATCAGGTACGATAGCCCAAGTGGCTAACAGGACCGTCACTTTCGGTTATATATATAATTATATATATATATATATATATATATATATATATAAATTTCTACCCACGCCAAGTCAGTGTGTCTATTATCCTTGTGAAGACTAAAATAACTAAAATGTGTAAAGTTCAGAGTTTTTGTGTACTTTGCCACAAAAAAAGTGTCAAATTAAAGTGTTTCGATACAGATACGTTAAGTAAGTGCTTAGCTGTATTAAGTATTCGACAGGAAAATCGTTTGTATTCGGCGTACATTGTATTACCGGCAAAAACTGACAATTATCAGAAATACCACAGTAACTGCTACGCCTGTTTCACCGCTTTGCCGCCGAAACAGAGAGGATACGATCAAAAAAAGCAAGCATCGTCGTCCTCAGAAAGACAGTAAGTAGTTTCATATGAATGTGTTATGAAAATATGTTTCCAAATCAATTTTATATTCAAATCGTGTTTTCATTTTCAAACAAAATTATAAATTATTATATAGTCGAAACGACAGTGCTTTTTAAAACGAAGTCTAACGTAGCTACCATTCGAACGTTATGATTTTCATATCGCTTATAACTAACTGTACATTATTTTTTAGTCAAAACGACAGAGCTCTACAAATGGAGGTTGATGTTCATTTTTATCAATAAATTCGTTGAATATAAATACTTTTTTCATTATAATCAATTTCATAATTTAGCTTGAGAGAGAAGCAGCTGATGCCGTGAGATAGGCGAAACACGTATTGGGAACCAAGAAAGCTAAAACTTCGTGAACTAATAGTTATCTGTAAGGGCTCGTCCATAAACTACGTAGCCACTAGAGGGGGGGGGGGGAGTAGTGGAAAATACTACGCTAATCTACGCAGGGGGGCGGGGGGCTTCGAACCCTAGCTACGTATCTTAAAGCACAGATGTCACTACGGCGCACAGTGGACCTTTTTTGAAATTCTGTCTCAAAATCGTAGAACTTTGGATCGGAATGACCTAGAGGGATATTTTTTTTCCTAATTGAGGAAAAATCCTTTCTGAATATAGAAAAATTATAGAGAAAGTCAGAAAAAAATTGTGACCTTGAAAATATGTGCTGAAGATGGAATTTTTGGAAAAAAATCGTTTATTTAATACCAAAAACGCTTGGATCTTACATTTTATGTGTTATATATGTTTTTATATAGATTTTTGCATGCCTAATCCGAATCTGACATGTAAATCATTGTAAGACAAAATCCAAAATGGCGGAGCCAATATGGAAGACCAAAATTGTAAGAGGAAACTGATGTGACTAAAATCAGCTACCTGCAAACCCACCGATAGGCTATTTTAAGTCAAATAAATTTTGCTCTATAATTTTGGTTCACCAAATTGGATCCGCCATTTTGAATTTTTCAATTTTAACCCCGGGTTTGAAATCAGCGACCTGGAAAACATCCTTGTAGCCAATTTTAGTCAAATCGGTTTCCTTTTACAATTTTGGTCTACTATATTGGATCCGCCATTTTGAATTCTTCAATTTTCACCCTGCATTTGAAATCAGCGACCCGAAAAACCACCTTGTAGCAAATTTTAGTCAAATCGGTTTCGTTTTAAAATTTTCGTATGCCATATTGGCACCGC
This sequence comes from Andricus quercusramuli, assembly GCA_932178445.1. Lineage (NCBI taxonomy): Eukaryota > Metazoa > Arthropoda > Insecta > Hymenoptera > Cynipidae > Andricus > Andricus quercusramuli. The sequence continues at coordinate 4,580 of CAKNXH010038961.1, read as the reverse complement.
CATTTTGAATTTTGTCTTAAAACGATTTACATGTCAGATTCGGATTGGGCATGCAAAAATTCATATAAAAACATGTATGGCACATAAAATGTAAGATCTAAGCATTTTTGGTATTAAATAAACGATTTTTTTGGCAAAAATTCCATCTTCAACACATATTTTCAAGGTCATAATTTTTTTTTTGACAATATATAGAATTCCTGAAAATAAAACAAGAATTCAACAATAAAATTTGGACAATCGCCACAAAATGCTCCTATTGCAATTCCTAAAAAACAAAATGAAAACATTTGTTTCTTTGGACAAAAATAAAAAAGAGGATTTTAAGATTCTAAGGGTGGTTGTCCAAATTTTATCGTTGAATGCTTGTTTTATTTTCAGGAATTCTATATATTGACTCGATCATTGGACGTTAAATGAGATTTTGAATTTGATTTTAGTCTGATTCAGAATTCTTGAACTTAAATTTTTGTCTGACTTTCTCTATAATTTTTCTATTTTCGGAAAGGTTTTTTCTTTAATTAAGAAAAAAATATATCCCTCTAGGTCATTCCGGTTCAAAGTTCTTCGATTTTGAGACAGAATTTCAAAAAAAGTCCACTGTGCGGCGTTGCTAGTGTAGTATAAATTACATGGATTTGTGTTGAACGTGAAGTAAATATATACGATAAAATGACACCTTCTTCAGCAAAATAACGATTTAAAGGGGGGAGTATATAATGAAAAACCTACGTAGATTTCAGGGGGGGGGGGGTAGTGAAAAATCTACGGCAATCTACGAGGGGGGAGGGGGGACTCAAAAAATGACTCAAACCGGGCTACGTAGTTTATGGACGAGCCCTAACAGTTATACAAAAAAATCGTCCGCTGAGCTTTTCGTAGTAGAAAAATACTCGTGCCACGCGTCCGTGCGCGTAGCGATCCGCCGGATCTTCAAGTCGTCAGCTGAGCACTTTTCTACCGCGAAAAACTAAGCGAACTATTTTTTTCGATAAACTGTTAAAGTTAACTATTACTTCCCCAAATATCAGCTTTCATAGTATAATTTTATTCAGCGCATATTTTTCGCGTGTATGGACGGGAAGCTGACGTACAACCCCCCACCATAATGTCAGCTGACTACTTTTTTCCGTTTATTTATATCATAGTAAACGTACAAAGAAAGTCTCAGCTTTCTTCATATTAGTTTTTTTTTAAATTATAATTATACGTGTGTGGGTGGCTACCACTGCAACACCCACCGCTACCATAGAAGCTGACGTTCACTTCGTTTATTAGCAACACGAAATGAACGCTAGCCGAAAATTTCAGATTTCATTAAATGTGTCACTCAAAAATGCCAGCTGGCTCCCGGACTATAAGTTTCCCTCCAATTTAAAAAAGAATAGCGGGAACCAATCGGAAAGCACTATTCCTGTGGAGATGAAATCTTATACAAAATACATCTCCGCATGCGCAACTCTGAATTTGAAATGAGAGAATGAGGAATCTTACAAAAGTTATACCTAAAAGCTGTAAATGCAATCACATAAAATATAATTTTTTTCTTATGTTAAACGAAATACTTTTTCTCTTCTGAAACCAGGGTTGTTTTGCGTAAATATTTCAGAAGATTTGTAAATACTCTAATATAAAAATGAATTTTTCAATAAAATTGCAACACTGCACAACTATACGGCTGCGACGTTGCCACTTTGGCAGTTTTGAGCATGATACATATTATCATGATACATATCGATGATGGATCGTATGTTTTTGTTGATTTTTTGAAGGAAGCCGTTTTCAACTTCCGTGTACTTTTGAGTGTTTATTTGTGGGAAATTTGGTAGATTGAGGATTATTATTTCACTGAAAGCGATAAGATAATACCTATAAGGTAAGGGAACACTATTTGCGACACTTTCATGAAGGAAATAAGCCATTTTTAGGCATTCTTGAAAAAGCTTTTAAAGTACAACCCCGTTTCTGTAAGGTATGTAGTGGTTATGAAAGGGAATCATGGGAGCACGTGCTGGAGATGTATAGGAGAAGAGGAAGGGGGAAAGTGCGTGGTAGATAGAGTTAGATGGATACTGAGCGGGTGAGGTCAAGGGGAAAAGTGGATGAAGAGTCTAGAAGAAAATAGGGAAGAGAGAATGCAAAGGGGTGGAAAAACCAAAATCGAGACCAAAATTGATACAAGAAAAATATATGTAAGGAAAATTAGTGTTACGTAACTTACAAAAGCTTGCAGAGAAATGGCAAGAGGAAATGGAAGCCCTGGAAGGTCTCGCGCAATTGTAAGATAATATATGTAAGAGTTAGTATATAATAAGAAAGTGAAGCGATTAAAGCGAAAAAGGAGACTAATAAAATACAATACAGATCTGTGATTGGAAGTCAAACTATTTGGTTTAATTTAAATTGTTTGATGTTAGTTTTCTTGACCAGGGTAATACGTAATAATTATGAATTATTACTATTAATTAATTATGATGTTAAAGTTTTTTGTCTACTGGTCGTTTCAATATTTTCATGAAATATTTATTTAATTTATTATTATATTTATTATATATATATATTTATTTATTATTATTATTTAATTTATTTAAATTGTCTGTTTAAGTGCTATAATCTTATACGTATAAGGAATGACGTCGACATTCTACTTGTAGGGATTGTGAAAAAGATTATCTTGATTCTCCGTAGCTTAGTGGTCAAGAGCCTCGGACGCGAAATCTGATGACGTGGGTTCGAATCCCACCGGAGCTAGAGAGAATTTTTTTCAGAATCAAAGTATCAATATTTCATGAAAATATTGAAACGACCAGTAGACAAAAAACCTTAACATTATAATTAATTATTTGGTTTAATGTTGAACTCCTGTTCAAAATTCTTTTTTTGAGGTTCATCATTCTAGTTGAAAATCAAAATCTTTATGTTATTGGAAATTACGTTTTTTTCTTGAGAACTTATTTTTCAATACGTTGAAAACGATATAAGTTTCCAAATTTGTATTGAGTTAAAAAAACCATTAGGATAATGTACCTGCATGTTTCTCTAAATTCATCTGTGTACATTTAGAAAATGAACAAAAGTAGATTTGAAAAATCTTGAAATGCTGAGAGTAGCTTCTAAGTTTTCCTTGCAAGTTCAATACTTAGTACTTGAATTTATAAAGTAATTTTTGTTATATATTTCTTCAGTCAGCAAATTTTTACATATGATAATAATTTCTAGTTCAAACAAGACGAATAAATTATTACCATCCCTGGCGGACCGGCCGAACGCAAACATTACGCTACAACGTAACGGTAAAGTAATGGTAAAGTAATGCTAAAGTAATATGGCATTATAATTAATAAAGGAAACCAAATTAATATGTAAATTGTTGCAATTATAATAAAACGTTAAAATTTACATTAAATGGTCATGCCGTAATTGCAACAAGTTGCTTTCTCAGCGTTAAAAAATAAAAAAATAAACAAAGTGGCTGTCATGCAAGTCGGGTCCCTGCAGACTGGCAACCCACTTAATGCCACGTTAGCGGGTTGCCAATATGCAGGGGCCCGACTGCAATGACGGTCACTATGTTTTTTTATTTTTTAATGCTGCAAAAGCAACTTGTTGCAATTGAGGCATGACCGTTGAACGTAAATTTCAACGTTTTATTATAATTGCAACAGTTTATATATTAATTTTGTTTCCTTTATTAATTATAATGCCATATTACTTTACCATTACTTTAGCATTACTTTACCGTTACGCTGTAGCGTAATGTTTGCGTTCGGCCGGTCCGCCAGGGATGTCAGGTCATATGTAATATAAAAATTGAAAACTGAAGTTCAAATAAAGCCCAAGAACAGGGTTGCGAAGTGGCGCGTCACTCGAGGTTTTCTACGTAAATTACCTAATGAAGTAATTTACGTAGAAAACTGTAGAAAACTGGTAAATTACATGACGAAGATGGCGGTTGTCTGTTTTTAACATTTGATTTTCCTGGATCGTGACATAACCTCTCCCGAATCTTAATTAATTTATGAATTCTAGTATTAATTCTAGAATTATAAAAATAATAAACGGTTAAAATGATGAGAAAGAAGATTTCTACTAGGATTCCAAACATCCCATGCAAAGCCATAAGTATTCCCTGGCGGACCGAACGAACGGAGCGGATACGCTACAGCGTATCCTTATAGTATCCACATCGTATCCTCTCCGTATCATGCAAGAAAAACTCATTAAAAAAGGAAGATGAACATTTCACTTGTTGAAATTCGGATTTTACGTGAAATTTTACGTTAAAAGGTCACGGAGTAATCGCAATAGTTTTTCTTGCAAGATTACAAACTTTAAAAAAATATAATACTTATCGATAACGTGGACTGAAGGCGACTTCAAACGCATCGTCGACGAATAACGCCTATGAAGTACTACTGAATGACGATGCGTTTGAAGTCGCCTTCAGCGCACGTCATCGATAAGTATTATATTTATTAAAAGTTTTTTATGTTGCAAGAAAAACTATTGCGATTACTCTGTGACCTTTTAACTCAAAATTTCACGTAGAATCCGAATTTCAACAAGTGAAATGTTAATCT
>CAKNXH010038952.1:0-11991 GCA_932178445.1 Andricus quercusramuli | reverse complement strand
ATAATTTAAAATATTATCATTTATAAATACTTCAATTTATTTCATCTGGCATATTAACGAATATTTACTAGAGCCAGAACAGTAAAAATCAAACTACCATGGTGTCAGTTGTAGGTTTTCCCATTCTCAATGCATTTTCCAAGCTATGCGCTGATCAATCTTTTCGGGCTCTCCAAACGTATTTTTAATCGTCACAAGTGATACACCGACTTTAGGAAAACGGAAAAATAGCAGCGTTTCATATTTTCGCGCTGTAGACGAACAGCCAAACACGCAGCAAAACTCTTTGCTTTTTGTTTTTCGCGGGGAAAATTCCATAGTAGAAATTGTTAAATAACAAAATAAACTTCTGCCTTGATTTCAAATCAGTTTTGAAGCATTATCTAATGTTTATTTTTGAATGAACAGTATTTTTCTGCGATTGCCCATGCGATCTGTCAAAATCTACCTGGAGTTGAAGGTTTCAAATTCTGCCACCAGATGGTATATCGCAGCGCATCGGATCTCAATTGGATTGGGTTTTGGTATACTCTTCAAATATTCTGAAATGAAGGTCAAGTTCGTTAGCCAGCCAATATTAATGAAAATCCAAAAAGTGAGCACATTTTGAAAATTTATGAGAACACTTTTTTTTAATATTTGAAAATTCTATGGACAAATATTAATAGTACTCAAAAAGGCGAATGAAATATTTACATGACTTTTTTTGATGGAAGAAAGATTACCCGAGTTTTAGCATTTACAAAATTCCTAAAAACAAATTAAAATGAACATTTTAAGCTAAACAACGCACGATATGAAAAAAAGTCTGGAGAAGAAAAATGTTTCTTTTTAAAAACCCTACAATATTGTCAGAAGACATTTTTTAATTTCCTTGAAAAATCGAAAATTTTAATTTTTATCGCACAAAAAAATGATGAAAAATCAAAAATTCCATTTTGCGATCAAACTATACAAGATATGAAAAAAGATGAATCGACAAAAATTGTGCACTAAAAAAAGATCTAAAAATTTGTTTTCGATCACTTTTTCATGGGACGCGTGGTTTTTGTTTTTTATTTGTAAAAAACTGACTTGAGAATAAAATAAATTAAATTTTTGGACAAACGACACAAACCAAGAAAAAAATTAATAGATACATATCATGTTATAATATTTTGAAATCAAATATCGAGCGCGAAGCGCGAATGTCCGGATGAGAATGTGTTCCTTAAGGTCGATAGAACCTTAAGTAAAGTAGATCTCCTCTTTAACATATTGATATTCACTTCGTATGTAGAGGTTTTGATAATTTTATAATATTCGCAAATAAACTTTTTCTTTTCATCCAAGCCGGACACGATGTTCAAAAAACTAGAGAAACCGAGAGTAAAGCATTTTTTTTGAAATGTTTGTAGTTATTGATTTATGCTAATTATATTATATATTCGTCACAATTTGAGTAGTGCGCACATTGCAACTGGTTAAAATGAATATAAATTAATTTCATTGTATTTTTATGAATAATTTACGGACTGAAGAAACAATCAGAGGGCAATGCAATCAAAAACTAATTTTTTTAACTTTCATATTTCAACAGTTTGAAAATGTAGAATAGAATAGAATTTTATTTCTCCATGGACATCCTCATTAGACTTTTACATATACTACTTTTGTACCTTCTGAGTATAATACTTTTACTTTGGCACTTTTTGCCATGCTTCGTAGTTACAAAAATCACATGTTTAGCTCATTCATGCCATTCTCCGCTTATTATTCTATTACAATCATTTATTCTGAAATTGCTTTCATGAATCTTATTTTTTTAAATCTTTCAACTTAACAATTTTTCATTCAGCCTAAATTAATTTTAAAATTAATTTAACCGAACACTTCTTAAAATAGTATTGATAATTGTTCAATTGTTATTTATACATAAAAATTTGTTTTGAAATCTTTTTAAATATTCCCTCAAAATTATTATTTTTCAAAACAAAAATCACATTGAATTTTAACATGAATCTTAAGAAATTTTTTTAATTATCTTTAAACCTTTCAAAATCCTGAAAAAGCTTGAAAATTTTATTTCAAAATCTTTAAAAATCTGCATTTTCTTTTAAATTTTTTGAAATCTTCTCATATTTTAAATTGCTTTCCAAATTTTTGCGAAGCTTAAGCCGGGTTTAGACCAAGCGAGCATCGTTCGCGAACGCTGTTCGCGAACGTTCTCGAACAGATGCTCGCTCGGTGTAAACGCTTGCCCGTACCGAACAGTGTTCGCGAACGTTCGTTCGTGCTCGTCCGTGTTCGGCCGCTTGTCGGTAAATCGACGAACCATCAAAGGGATTCAGAGTTCGTTGCTCGTCCGGTGTAAACGATACTTCGACAGGAGCACGCACAGCATTTTTCGGAGTAAATCGAGTTCATTGTTTTTATTCTAAAACATGGAGTGGGACCACGAAAAGTGCCTGGAAATAATTGGCTTGTTCGAAAAGAAGGCAGAGCTTTGGCAATCTGACCATAAATATTACCATAATAAATTTAAAAAATATGATGCTTGGGAAGTCTTTATCGTAGCTTGGGTTATAAACCATGACCCTTGCGTATTTCTTGAGCAATGTTCAATTTAGCCTTTACTTAAAATTATATTGCAGTAATACTTATTATTTTTGTATATTAATTGAGAGTTTTGAAGAATTTATGAAGAAGGTTTGGTTTCGATTGCTGCCTCTTAATTTAAATTTTAGGTGCATTACAATGTGAATTACAACTAAAAGTTCTAAAATTATAATGTAAATTGTATGTAAAATTCACGTATTTGGTTAAAAAAGATTCTTTTTTGGTAAAAAATTAATCTTTTTGGTTATAATTTCATTTCTTTGGTTGAAAATTAGTTTTTTTCATTGAAAATTTAACTATCATATTGAAAAATTATTTTATGTGCTAAAACGATTTCAGACAGTATCACTATCAACGCAGCACGGATTGGCAGCTTTGATAATGTGGGTGCCATGTTCGTGCACTTTTGTCGGAACACGGACGAATGCTCGCGAACAACTGCTCGGCTGTGCTCGGCTCGGGCAGTGTGAACGGGAAGCTCGTCGCCTGTTGACGAATGCTCGCAAGCATTCGCAAACGTTTGCGAACGTTCGCGAACGATGCTCGCTTGGTGTAAACCCGGCTTTACAAAATTCAGAATGATTTTCTTTCAAAAAGTGATTACTCGAAAATATGAATAAGGTTCTGTAATTAAATTACAGGTCATTTTCCAAGTTTCCACGTCGAATCGCCACCTTGTTGTGTTACACATTTTTTGTAGGCTTATGTTTATTAGAGTGCCCAGTTTTGTATCAAAGAAAAAATATTTTCATATTGAAATTTTCCAAAGAAGATGCAAGCGAGGAAGTATAGCGACGATTGAAAGAAACAGACTGTTAACAACTTTAGTTAAGCTAAGTATTGTAGAAATTCAAATAATAAAGTTTTTATATAATGATAATAATAGATCTTTATTAAGATGCCAACAAAACATACACAAAGTATTCAGCAAATATTAATAGAAGGGGCACTTGAAGGGCCGAGGCAGCTTAGAGCTGCTTTGCAACCTAACCTAAAATGGATTTGATTATACAGAATAACGCTTATGAAAGGAAGAATATCAAGTTGTAATATTAAGCAATTTCAGAATAATAAATGATTGTAAGAATAATAAGCGGAGAATGGCATGAATAAGCGAAACATGTGATTTTTGTAACTACGAAGCATGGCAAAAAGTGCTAAAGTAGAAGCATTATACTCAGAAGGTACAAAGATAGTATAGGTAAAAGTCTAATGAGGATTTTCATGTGGAAATAAAATTATATTCTACTCTACATTTTCAAACTGTAAAAATATGAAAATTAACCAAATTAATTCTTGATTGCATTGCCCTCTGATTGCTTCTTCAGTCCGTGAATTAGTTCTAATAATACAATGAAATTCATTCATAAGCATTTTTACCAGTTGAAACGTGCCCATGCACTACTCAAATTGCGAGGAATATATATATATATATATATATATTTTTTTTATTCGGTTTCGGTTTCGATTCCCTTGGAATAGAACCGAAGGGCTTATTACAAAGCCACCGAACCCGCCCTCGGGTTGCGGATAGAGGGTCCCCGTACCAAGGGTTTCTGCTGAATATGGTTACAATGATTAATAAGCAGTCGCGGACAATTGTCCAGGGATGGTCCCGAAGGAAGAACCCCTAAGCGAAAGTGTGAGAACCGTGCCGAAAGCTGCATGGCACCTGGGTGAGGTGTCTTTAACGGTGACTCTGGGATACCGGGCGACGTCTCAGAGTATCAGCCTTATCCTTGCACGCGGGGCTCTACAAGGATTGACAAACCCTTTCCCTAGCTGCTCGTGGGAACAACAATAAAACCAACAAACCACCAAAATGTTGTAGATGCGGTTCAAAACGATCGAACGCGCAGAGCACCCGACAATGGAACTGCAAACAATGCCGATCATCCTAGAGTTCGGGTGCTGAAAATAATTTAGATGGAAACACGACGACGAACCGGCGAAACGCCCACATTCAGTGGACGGATCAACTTAAGAATGACGTGCTAGACTGCTACGATGCCAGTATTATCCCTGTTCGCGGAGGCTTTATGACGCGTATGCATACTCTGTGGTGAAACACCCAGAGCTTCAATACGTTTCGCATGAGTCTTTGCGAAATCAAGCCGTCTACCTCCGGAAAAATGGATATGTACGCGGAGCGCTTCCTCAACCGCTACTTGAACAAGCTGCAGACGAAGATGAAACGACATTAAGACCAACCGCAGAAAGCAGGCACCTTCTGGAAGATGATCGCAATTTCAGTACAAGGAGGAACATCAACATGCAAGTTCCTCTTAAGCCCCAAGATCTGGCTGAAATGGATGCCTCCCTTCGTGGAGATATCTCGCAAGAGTCCGACCTCTGGACCATCAATTGCTCAGTTTATGGTGCTGCGAGAGCTTTGGCTGATTCAAATCGAAGGTTGAAACCGACGATGGATCAGAAGACCAGAAGACGCTTGCATCAACTGAACAAGAAAATTGGATGGGCAAGACAGAATGCGTCCCGTGTTCAATGTGTGATTGACTACATAACATCTGGTAGACCGTTCATGGAAAGGGTTCGAAAGTTCGCCCAAGAACTAAGGACCTTGAATCACACACTGAAAAAGTCAAAGCTGCTGACAATCAAGCAGCATATTGTTGACAAAATAAGGCTGTTATCTGACGCAAGGAGGAGGATACAGAAGAGGGAGAGATGGAACAGGGAGAATCAAGTTTCTTGCTGACCCATCGCGCCTCTTCAGTGATCCCCCTGTTTTTGTAAAAAATCCACCCAAGCCCAAGGAGGTAGAAACTATTTGGAGAGAGGTGTACAAGATCCCGAAAACACTAGAGTTGAAAGAAGATACTGACAATATCATCCGCTTCAAAGAGTTTTGCGACAGCCTCATAAAATCTGAGGAGGAGTGCCCATCAGTCACTGCCGAAGAGGTGAAAAAAGCACTTAGAGGCACAAAGAACTTTTCCGGTGCTGGACCAGATTGTATTAAGAACTTTTGGTGGAAGAAGTTTACTTCTATACACCAACATTTGGCCCGCATATTCACCTCATATTTAAAGTCGGAGACGCCCATTCCACAGTGGCTGGTGTTAGGTCGCACTATACTCCTACCGAAAAAAGGCAACTTGTCCAGACCAGAGAATTACAGGCCAATAACTTGTTTAAACACACTGTATAAGATCTTTACAGCTGTCCTAAACAACAGGATTGTTCGACGAATTGAGCCTGTATCGCGAGAGATGTACGAACAACGAGGCTCGAAAAAAGGTGTAGCAGGCTGTCGAGAGAACCTGCTAATTGACAGGTGTGTCTGTAAAGACGCTGCCGCCCATCAGCGCGTCCTGTCAATGGCCTGGATTGACTACCGGAAAGCTTTCGATTCAACCTCTCATAGACTTATCATCTGTCTGTTGGAAAGCTTGAAGGTACATCCACACATAGTGAGATGCATAGAGAGACTGATGCCTCTTTGGAAAACTAGATTTACCATCTCATCTAGGAATCATCGTCTGACGACGAACAAGGTCACCTTCCAGAGGGGCGTCTTTCAAGGGGATAGTATGAGCCCTTTGCTTTTTTGCATCACACTTCTGCCTCTATCTCTCGCACTACGAAATTCTCCTGGATACCTCTGTGGCGACACTAATCAGCGTGAGCATAAGGTAACTCATGTATTTTATATGGATGACCTGAAGATCTATGCCGCTGGTAAAAGCAAACTTCAAACTGCTATAAATATCGTCAAGAACTACACAGGAGAGATTGGGATGGACTTTGGTTTGGACAAGTGTGCCAAAATTCATTTGAAGAAAGGAAAGATTACTGGCGTTCCCAAGGACCCTGAGCTTGTAGATATAAGTGTTATTAGACATCTTAACACTGGAGAGACCTATACATACTTGGGCGTGCCTCAAAGCCGCATTCAGGACGTAACATCAGTGAAGGAGTCTCTCCGTAGCAGATACAAGAATCTTCTTCGACAGATTTGGTCTTCCAATCTGTCGGCGTTGAACAAGGTATCTGCGACTAACATGCTTGCCGTCCCGGTCCTACTCTACTCGTTTGGGGTGGTTCAATGGACGAAGAACGAGCTTAAGGCCCTTGATGTCACTACGCGTAAGATCATGCATATGCATAAAAGCTTGCATATCAATTCGTCAGTTCCGCGATTATACATTTCACGCCGTCAAGGCGGACGCGGACTTCTGAATCTCCAATGTCTTCATAACCGAATTGTTTTAAGTACAGCTTACATAGTTGCGAATGGCAGAGATCCTCTCCTAAAGATGGTCAGAAACCACGAGATGATTGGCGAAGGAGCGTTCCTTTACAAAGCCGCGGAGCAAGCTGCCGAGGCCCTTGGCCTGAATTTCAACATCAGAAGTGAGGAAAGTGCATTACTCCATCTAGATGCTTCACGTCTAAAAGCCCAAGTAAAGAAAGCAGAGGTTAGCAAATTTCATCAAGAGCTACTCGACGAGCATATGCACGGAAACTTTCACAGAAATGTAGAAAAACAGTCCTTGTCAAAGGAGCAAACTTTGCTTTCCTCAAATCATCAGGGCTCAATTCAGGTACAGAGGGCTTCATTTTCGCATGCCAGGACGGTGTAATCTCCACCTTAGCCTACCGCGCCCGCATTTTATGTCAAGAAGTTCCCAGTGATAGGTGCAGAGCGTGTCATGCACACGTTGAGTACCTAGAAAACATGCTATCGGGGTGTCCGACCCACGCAGGAACAACATATATCTATAGACATAATGCGGCCCTAAGAGTACTTTATTACCACCTTTGTCGCTCTTACGATGTTGGTCGCGACCCTGCCCTGCCGAACGCTCCAAGGAATATAGAGTCAATTGTCCGAAACGAGAAGTGCCAGATTTTCTGGAACTACGATTTTCGGGCAGCAGTCTCCGTTGCGCACTCGAGGCCTGACATTGTTCTCCAAGACTTCGAGAAATGAACGATATTCGTGATCGAATTCTCGGCTCCGTCCGAATACAACATCACTGCAAAGGAGAAAGAAAAAGAGGAGAGGTATCAAGACCTTAAGAGAGAGCTGCAACGACTGTACCCAAAATATTCGGTACGAGTAATTGTCCTTGTGATAGGTGCTCTCGGAGGTGCTAAATTATCACTGGTTCGTAACCTTAAAGCCATACCCGCGTGCCAAAAATATGCCAAGGCACTTGCGAGATGGATGCAGAAAGCTGTCATCCTTGGGTTGCTTCGTGTGCTCAAGACACACGAGGGTTTCGCCGGCCTGTCGTTGTGATTTCGTCGTGCCCTGTGACCACCCATCTCACGGATGTGAGACGTGGCCATAGGTGTATTTTACCGCGGTTCTACTGGGGGCTATTGACATTTTCTTTTTAGATGGCAGTTGCTCTTAGTGGTACCCTGCGGTGGTTGTTTAAGTTTTTCTTTAATTATATATATATAATTAGCATAAATCAATAATTACAAAATTTTGAAAAAAAAAATCCTTTTCTGTCTAAATTAATGTATGAACTATGCGAATGGTATCAAACTTTCAATGTAGGAATTTAAATTGCGCGCCAACCGGCTCTTTTCAGCTTCGTGCATGATCGGTAACGACCGGACTCTTTCGGCTCCTAACGTTGGGGGAAGGTACCAAAGAGGAGCTCAAAACACTGTACGATGATCCGCTCGTAAAGTCCTGTACCATGGAGAATAGACATAAGGAGACCAAAGTATATAACCGAAAATAAGCAAATTTTTGTTGTAAGCTGTATCTACATGGAGACGATTTGGGAGCGTCATGGTGCTTTGACACCTCTGCCTGCCTGCCTGGGGCAGACAGAAAAGTTGTAAGAGTAAAAGAGATAGAGAGCGCAAAATTGGACAAAAAATACTCTCTATCTCTTTTACTCTTACAACTTTTCTGCTTGCCCCAGGCAGGCAGTCAGAGGTGTGAAGGCACCATAAGGGTTTTTCGCCAGCGCATTGTATAGGTGCCAACTGTTAGATACTGACGCTCTGGAGAAAATGTCCCTAGATAGAAATGGGTTGATTGACAGCCCTACGATTGCAATTACGGTCTAAGGAGAATGTTGTTTGCTTTATTTTGAAACAAATGGCATATTTTTTTAGGAATAGACACTTTGCTGTCAGATAATGTGAGGTATATGCTGCTGGAGTTTCCCCAAATCCGATGACAGGCTAGAGAACCATTTTGCTTTTACGCTTTCGCCTGACAGATCAGCGCGCGGATTTCAAATCTTAAAAACTTGTACAACAGTTAGTTGAGCCTGAAGTGCAAGATTACTTGATTATATTTCTAGCCCTGGAGAGTTTAAGGCGAAATGATTGAGCTAGATTTTAAACTGAATTCATACTCGAATTTTAGATGTATTGTAATTAGCCATATCAGTGTATGCACGAAGCGTAATCCTTTCACTGAGGCGAATTTCGAAATTCAGAAAATTATTAATTCTATATAATTCCAAATCTTATAGCGTTGAAATTACTTTTCAGCGAAGCGACACAAGAAACCATCAATTATGTAAGGTTATGTCACAAAAGCTTTACGCCCAGCAGATCGGCGTAGATTTTAAATGTTGAAAACTACAATTTTATATGAAGTACGCGAATTAAATTTTTAATCGCGTAATTGTGCAAAATGCTTAGTTGCCCTTATGAAAATTATCATCATAGTCCCTGGCAGACCGGCCGAACGCAAACATTACGCTACAGCGTAACGGTAAAGTAATGCTAAAGTAATGGTAAAGTAATATGGCATTATAATTAATAAAGGAAACAAAATTAATATGTAAACTGTTGCAATTATAATAAAACGTTGAAATTTACGTTCAACGGTCATGCTGCAATTGCAACAAGCTGCTTTTGCAGCATTAAAAAATAAAAAAACATAGTGACCGTCATTGCAGTCGGGCCCCTGCATATTGGCAACCCGCTAACGTGGCTTTAAGTGGGTTGCCAGTCTGCAGGGACCCGACTTGAATGACAGCCACTTTGTTTTTTTATTTTTTAACGCTGAGAAAGCAACTTGTTGCAATTACGGCATGACCATTTAATGTAAATTTTAACGTTTTATTATGATTGCAACAATTTACATATTAATTTTGTTTCCTTTATTAATTATAATGCCATATTAATTTAGCATTACTTTACCATTACTTTACCGTTACGCTGTAGCGTAATGTTTGCGTTCGGCCGGTCCGCCAGGGGTGTGTTTCACCAGAATTGATGAGACTGCTATTAGTTGTTGGATTTATTTTCAGAGAGAGGATCAATTTTTTTATAGTCACATGTGATTTTGAAGTAAATGATGAAGTAAATAGTATTACAAAATCTACCGAAAATTTAAATAATATGATGTTAATGTTTTTTGTCTACTCGGTCTAAAATCAATATTTTTACATTCTCGTCATAATGAGAAGGTATTGGTTTTATGTGAAAAATGACTTTCGCGGATTTCCATCAAATGTCGACGTTTTGAGACCCCCTGAGTCAGAAAAAATAGTTTTTACGTCGGTGTCTGTCTGTCGTTCTCGTCGTTGTCGTCGTTGTCGTCGTTGTCGTTGTAGTCTGTAAACACGATAACATTTGAAAAAATTATCCGATTGGATTGCCCCTTGGCACACTTCACAAGAATGTTAAAAGAAAGGACAATTTCGTCAGCCAGCTATTTTGGACGAAATTTCAAAAAGTGAGAGCATTTTTGAGATTTTTGTGACCATTTTTCTTCGAAATTTGAAATTTTTATTCACAGTTCTTCATAGCACATGGGAATTTGAACAATTTATCCTCATAACTTTTTTTGATAAAAGTAAAATTGTCAGAGCTATAGCATTTTCAAAATCCAAAAAAACAAACGAAAATTAACATTTTGAGCCAAACAACGCACGATATGAAAAAAAGTCAAGATAAGAAAAGTGTTTCTTTTCGCACGCCCTACAAGCTTAACATAACGACTTTTTGAATTTTTTTGAAAAATTGAAAATTCACATTTTTATTGCACAAAAAATAATTAAAACTCAAAAAATTTAATTTTACGGTCAAACCATGCAAGTTACGACAAATAATGATTCAAAAAAAATTATGCATTCAAAAAAGATCTACAAATTTGTTATGGGTCACATTTTGATAGGATGTGTAGTTTTTGTATTATTAGTAAAAATTACATTAACAGTGAAAAAACCCGCCCGATAAGTGGGCACATTCTCATCAAAACTTTGCTTATTTATTTTCTTTTCCATCTCATCCAGAGAAGGTATTAGATTTGTATAAGATTTGACGGGGCCCCCCCCCCCGGTTTTTGTCAAATGTCCATTTTTCAATAACCATTTCAAAATTTATCATATACATGTTCAAAAAACGACTTAGATACTTTTTTTCTCCCCTTTGCAGGTAGTTGGAAAAAATCATTCAAATTGTATGACTTATTAGAAGGATACGGAAATATACGCTTCAGTAATGGAATTTCCTTCTTCATTTGATATCAAATACAAATTTAGTCATTTTTATCTGAAGAACATAGAACATAACATATAGTTGTTGCGAAGCGCGACGAACAAATCTCGTGCCGCAAGCGCGCTCAAACTTTTGCGTTTCTATTGTACGATGAACAGAAACGAGCGTCGAGCGCGAGGTTTACATGATTTTGAAAGCAAATATCGAGCGCGAAGCGCGAGTGTCTCGATGAGAATGTGTTCCTTAAGGCGCTTCGTCGAGCCTAGTTTTTAGCCCATGTATTCGTTCTGACATTAATCCCGCTAAACGGATGAATTGTTCAATGTAAGATTTGAACCACATAGTCTGAAGGGTATAGTGCCTAACATTATTGCTTTTTTTTTTTAAAATGGTCTTGTTTTTGTGTTTTTTTAATTAATCGAAAATATGTTTTATTTCTGCGCCTATAAACGAGCAATCCGCCACCGGGAACGTACCCCCGTTGAACCTAAAACAGGCGCTCTCCAAAGCATACAGAATTTACGGTAATTCACCGTGACGGTTTTCGAGCATGCTGAACCCAGGAAGTCGCTCGTAAATCTTCCGCTCTTTCCATTGTTGCATCCTGAGACGATTCGAGCCGCTTGAACGAAATTGATAATTATTAAAATATGCATAAATTGAATTTTTATATGCTGCATTGTGTTCATTACATAATTACGAGACGATTAAAAAAAGATAGAAAAAAATCGGTTCACCCGTTCAATTTTTGTTGGGAGTTTTGGTAATGTTGCATTTTATTCGACATTACTTTCGATATTGTCACAGTATTCATTATCGGTGGGTGATTTACTTTGGTCTTCATCGAAAAAAAACCAGAGTCAAGGATGATTAATCAATTCATTGAATATTCAATTCGATTCATCGATTCTAATTGTTATCAACAAGTGATATTAAAAAAAT
>CAKNXH010038943.1:0-14863 GCA_932178445.1 Andricus quercusramuli | reverse complement strand
CAGTCGTTTATTTAAAAATAGGGAAAGAATTTTTAAAAGAAAATTTTCAAAAGATTTTAAAAGAAGTTTTAAAATTTTCATTATTTTTCTATGAACTCTTTTTATGTGTGCAGATTTATTCAATAAAAGATTGACTCCACCATAAGACAAATCACTGCTTAATTCGGACATGATTTCGACTCGCAAAACAAATCTCGCGCATACAGGTGATAGTTGGGAGTACAATCTAAACATGAATAATACTAACAATAAAGTAGCCTCGGAATGGACTGAAACTCGGATTGACCAAAGGCATGCACACGGTAAGCGTAAAGGTCTTGTTTCGGGCGATGAATGGAGACTGGGTGTTTGGAATGCTAGAGGAGTGAATGATCTTAAGATAAGAGAACTACGAGAAACTATGCATGTAAGGAAACTAGACATTCTTTGTGTACCTGAGACAAAGAAAAAGGGTTGCGAATTTAGAAAAATAGGAAATGGGGTGTTGAAAGGCGGTTGTGAAATATGGTCAGGAGTAGATAGCGAATCACATCGTAGTCAAGGGGTCGGTTTAATTATGAGTGAAAAAGCAAGTCATCATCTCATAGAGCATAATTTTGTATCACCCAGATTGCTGTGGGCTAGAATGAAGGTAGGAATCAGAAGATTATTTATCGTAGCGTGCTACGAACCAGTTGATAGCGATTCGAGGGAAGTTAAGGACGCCTTCTGGGACACTCTAAATGATACAATAAGTATTTGCGATCAAGGTGAAAGAATAATTCTGCTAGGAGATATGAACGGATGGGTCGGTGTCCAACGTCAGGATACAGATACAGAAAGGGTGCTAGGTAATTTTGGAGATCCAACAAGAAAAAATTATAACGGGGAAAAGCTAGTTAGTTTATGCTTAGAAAAGGGCCTATTTATTACGAATACTTGGTTTAGACATAAAATGATCCACATGTACACCTGGCGTAAAGGAAATAGCCACAGCATAATTGACTTTGTTATTGCGGATGAAAGATTAAGAGAACTAGTTAAAGATACAAGAGTCATGAGGGGTTCCGAATGCAATTCTGATCATTACCTTTTAGTCTGCAAAATAAACTTAGGGCGGGGATGGAGAACAAAGAAAACAAAGAAAACGAAACAAACACGAATAAAAATTGAAAATTTACAGAGACAAGAAGTGCAAACAGAGTTTAAAAAGAGGTTAACTGAAAGCATAGATAGGGCAACGTGGGAAGCGCTTATAAGCAATAAAGATATAGAGGGCGCGTGGACTTTATTACGGGATGTCATTGTCAAATCTGCGACCGAAGTATGTGGTACAGCGGTTGTAGGAAGAAAGTCTGGCGATGCGTGGTGGAACGATGAAATTGCGGCAGCCCAAAAAGAAAAGAAAGAAGCGCACAATAAAACGCTGAACATGACAGGTCTTAGCGATGAGGAGAGAACTAGACCTAAAAATGATTACAGACACAAAAATAGGAAAGTTAAACGACTAGTCAAAGAGAGTAAAGAGAAAATCAGAAGGAATTATGAAACTATTATATAAACAGTTGAAGGAAAGTAAAAGTACAGAGTTTGCTAGCATGAGAAACAGCAAAGGCGAAATGCTATATGATATAGACGGAATAGTAGACGCTTTAAAAGAGTCTTTCAAAGAACTATTGGGAGGTGAAAATATCGGACAACAAAACTGCGAGATAGAAGATAATGCATTAGAAAACCCAATTGAAAAAGTCTGTGTCACTGAGGTCAGAGATATAATTAAGAACTTGAAAAACGGTAAGGCTGCGGGTATAGACAATATTAGCGCTGAAATGCTTAAATACGGTGACGAGTACATACCTCACAGGTTGTGCGAATTAATAAATTTACGTATCGAGACGGGAGAAGTCCCAGACGATTGGAGAAAAGCGATTATCGTACTAATATACAAAAGAAAAGGAGATAAAAGCAACTGCAGTAATTACAGAGGTATCAGCCTACTAAGTACCGTAAGTAAAATATACTCAAAAATACTTATCCGTAGGGTAATGAAAATTACAGAAGAGAAAATATGGGAAGTCCAAAGTGGATTTATGCCAGGAATATCATGTACGGATCAGATATTTAGCCTAAGACAGGTCGCAGAAAAAAGTTTGAGAGTAGGAAAGAAAGTCTTCTGTGCATTTATCGATCTAGAAAAAGCATTCGACACGGTAAATAGAAGTAAACTTTGGGAAGTCCTTAAAGAGTATGGAGTGAATGGAGGGCTCCTACAAGCAATAAAAACAATATATACAGGTAGTAAAGCGAGTGTAAGGGTAAATGGGAAAAAGAGTGAATGGTTCGATATTATGCAAGGCGTGAAACAAGGATGCGTTATGTCCTCGTGGCTTTTTATCATATTCATGGATAAGTGTCTTAGAACTGCCCTCTTCGACGAAAAAGGTGTAGATCTCGAAACCGTCAAGGTACGTGGGTTGGCTTTCGCGGATGACAAGATTGTTATGGCAGAATCAGTCGAAGACTTGCAAAGAATGTTGAATAAACTTAATACAAGCATGAAGAACAGGGACCTCAAAATTAACGTGAATAAAACGAAAGTCATGGTGTTTCAGGGAAAAAGTGAGAAAACAATATGCAACATAGTTCTAAATGATGAGAAATTAGAACAAGTTGACAAGTACGTATATCTAGGTAGTCTATTCACTAACGACGGAAAAATAGATGGGGAATTAGATAGGCGCATAAATAAGGGTAAGCAGGTTATCGGTAGAGCAAGGTCCATCCTCACAAATAAAAACATATCAAAAAAAGCTAAAGTGGCCATACATAACTCTATTTTCGTACCGACTGTACTATACGGTAGCGAGACATGGACCTGTCAAGAAAAAGACAGGAGTAAAATCAACGCGATCGGCATGAAACCTCTGCGCATAATATGCGGGAAAACACTGATGGACAAAGTACGAAACGAGACAATCCTCGAAGAATGTGGTACAGGGGAGACACTAGTTGACATATGGGAAAGAAATCAGCTAAGGTGGTTCGGACATCTTGAAAGAATGAAAGATGAACGACTGACCAAGCAAGTGTATAAAGGTAAAGTAAATGGCAAAATGCCCAGAGGTAGACCGCCGAAAGAATGGTTAGAATCTGTGAATGAGACACTAATACGAAGAGACATAAGAAGCCATAGAAATACAAGAGCCTGCATGAAAAAATGCATGGACGCGAATGAAGCTAGAGTAGTATGCCAGGACAGAAATATGTGGCGACAAATAGTTTATAAACTGAGTGACAATAGAGTGAATGATAACTGAAACAAAGACCTTGGATACTAATGGGCCCAGGTGGGGAACCATACATAATAATTTTGTGAGGCTCCTCACTTGGGGTGATCGCTAGAGAGATTGATCAGCAACCTGGGTCGGAGCAGTGTTGCGGAGCGAACGTGTAATTTATATAAATAACACGAGAACTCCAGATCAATCTAAAACATCTATACATAACACCTACATACCCATCCACCCTATACCCATATACCGATCAACCTCATACCTATATACCTATTCCACTACTTTCCAACCGAACAAGTCACGCCTACCCCGGAAGGGAAAAGGCTTAATGGTATAATAATAATAATAATAATAATGAGATTTAGGAATTTGATAGCCCACATGAACATCGGCGCATATGACGTCATTCGGCACTGAATTTCATATTTGAAATGGGAATTTTCGCAAAGCACTACATTCCATTGTTTTTCCTCTCATTGCACCTTCCCATTGAGAATGGGAATTTTTCTAACTTCTAGTTTGCAACTTATGTTATTTGAACTGCTAGTTATTTCAACTTCTCTTTTATTATTTATTGTGTGAATATCACTTTTTTCTAACTTCAATTTGCTATCCGAAGTATTACTCTTTCAAGCTCTAAATGACAATTATTAAGTTTGGAGTCTATCCATAATTGATATCGGAAAATTATTTCTTTGTATCGCTGTGACAATTAATACTATTTTCTCGACTATACACTAGACTGCTATTAAACTCTTAAAAAATACAAGTATGATGCCAGATTTTACAACCAATAGTTTCTCCGTGTGGAAATTGTATATCTTTTCAAAAATTAGGACTGTTAACGTGCTAAATCTTTGTTACAAAACATTGCTATATCAATTTCACTACCCCAAAATAATTATCAGAGAAACGCTATACTATTAGAAAGGTTCCGAAAATTCTGGCACATTTAGCATACTAAAGTAACTGAAATTTATGAAATTAATTTGCTGAAAACCAGTTTCAGAAACTTCTATAGCAAACTTACTAAATTTTGACTAACATTCAGAATTGGTACCTGAAAATTACAAATAGTTTCCTAACACTCCTAAATGTTAAGAGAAATATAAGTAATCGTGACCGAACGAAGTACGTCGTTAGCAACTGCGTACTCTTCGCTTCTCGATTGCGTTCGAAGCGAATAAAACATGGTGCTTGTGGTCATGGGCGGCAATGAAGTGCAAAAGGTTGTGTTGAATTATAACGATGTAGTAAAACTGTTTTTTCCGATATTGAATGGTCTCAAGCGTGAAAAGGATTCGAAATTTGCACGTAAAGAAGAAATAAAAAAAAGTGTTCTGCCGTCCAAATAAAAAAGATACATGAGTGACATTTTTATGAAAAATGAGTTTTCTTCGTCCCATAGCCGAAAGTACGTCTTTTTTGTGGCTCGCTGACGTAGCAACCTGACGTAGCAAGAATATAAAAACAAGAATATAAAAAACAATAAAAAATTACGAAAACATATAAAATAAAAGATGTGTTTTTGATACCCGCCCCGACCAGCAAAACCTCGGCTCCGCCTCGGCTTTGCAAAAGTCGGGCGGGCGACCGATTCCCATGCCTCCGCTCAGCTGACCGAGAGCAGCAGCGGCGCTATGCGAGATGGCCGGGAGCGCGTGCTGAAGCAGGCCACAAACGAAAAAGCATCCGAGCTAGCAGCCGACAACGCATTTTATTAATTAACTTTAATTATTAAAAGTACTTTCGGCTGGGGAAGAAGAAAAATAGTATACGACACACGGCAGAAATATTGGATGCCCTAGCGTGCGTGATATGAGGCCTCGGCTTCGCGTCGGCCTTCGTATCACACAAGCCCGGAAATCCAACTTTCTGGCCTTGGGTCGTAATATACTATTTTGGTATCGTTGGATTCATGCGAGAAAGCTCCGTCTGTGTTTATAAAAATGATTAATTATTATATTTATTGTGAGAAATGATTGTTTATAAATGAGGAAAGTCAAAAGAGTTGAAAAATACAACATAAAAAGATACGCAAAGCACTTTGCGTGACCTAAAATGTGTACAAGGCATGTAATACATCATCAGCATACAAATAAAAAAGAACCTAGAGAACTTTATGTCTTTTTTGCCTTGTCAAAGTGACCGCGTGCGGAGCGAATTTACAAACGAAAAGAATCTGTAGGGTACCTGATTATTAGTAACTATATACTTTTCACATTTTTATGTACACTGCATCTCCAGAATTTTAATCTACTTTATTTCGGTAACGACTTCATTTTTCAGTCAAGCCTATTTTACATGTATTCAATTTTCAAATTCAACCGGCAACGAACCCGATTTGTAAATCGACGAGCGATCCATCGACTTGTCAATCGGTCGATAGTCGACAGCACCCGAAAAGCTGGACCTCGGTACGGGGGACCTCGGTACAGGTCAGTCCGCAAACTACCGCGCTCGAGACAACTACCTCCCCTCTCGCCTATTCGAACATTCCGGATATTTTGTTACTGTTTGAAGAACATAAAGACTTTCATGTGCAATTCGGGGTCCTATTCACTTCGCACCTTACTCACTC
Organism: Andricus quercusramuli; assembly: GCA_932178445.1. Classification (NCBI taxonomy): domain Eukaryota; kingdom Metazoa; phylum Arthropoda; class Insecta; order Hymenoptera; family Cynipidae; genus Andricus; species Andricus quercusramuli. The sequence continues at coordinate 9,010 of CAKNXH010038943.1, read as the reverse complement.
CTGAAGTGGTGACCCCGACGTGATCTCAATCGAACAAAGTTTGTGGTTTTTTCTCAAAATCTGGCCAGCAACAGTTTTAGAGAAGTGACGCCAAACAGTGACAGTGACGCTCAAGTGCCCGAGAACCGACGCCAACTGGAAACTCCAACAACTTCTGGATTCCCCTGTGCCACAGTTTAAGTGTTTGTACTCCGTGGATCAGTGCGTGAACGGTGAGTGTTCAATCAAGGGAATATACTATATACATATTTTTTTAACGATGTCGACGCTAAACCAAGCGTCGGAACCGACGCCGAGAACATCCGCGACGCTCACCACAAACACGTTCCCGACTTTCGCGACATCGAATATGTCGATTCTTCCCGGAATAGAACGTGTTTCTGTGCGCCTTCCAAGTTTTTGGCCCGAGGATCCCGAAATGTGGTTCGCGCAAATAGAAAATCAGTTCGCGTTGGCCGGTATTACCCAAGATGCGACCAAATTCAGTTATGTTTCCGGACATTTGGAGCCAAGATACGCGAAAGAAGTGCGGGACATTTTAACGCGACCACCACCAAACGGGAAGTATGTTAAACTTAAAAGTGAACTGATTAAACGGTTAAGTGAGTCTCAAGAACATAAGGTGCGAGGATTACTTGAACACGAGGAAATAGGCGACAGGAAGCCGTCTCAATTCCTCCGCGACTTACGTTCTTTAGCAGGAACAGTCGTGCCGGACGATGTACTCCGTCCTTTATGGCTTGGACGCTTACCTGCCACTACGCAGGCTATCTTGGCAACTCAAACGGATATCGAGTTAGATAAGTTAGCCCATACCGCCGATGCGATTGCAGATACGATTTCTCCTCGTCCGCGAATAGCAGAAATACAGTGGGAAACTATGGAAGCGATGTTTCAACGGTTATCGCTCATGATGAGTACGCAAATCGCGATTGAATCCAGTGCCTTACGCGAAGAAATCGCTGCCGCTACCGCGAAACAAGAAAAATTCCGTAACGATTCCAGACGAGGCTGGCAATCACGTTCGCGTTCGCGTGGTAAAAGTGATTCGCGCCGTAGTGAGTCAGGAGTATGCTGGTATCATCGGAAATTCGGAACCGATGCCAAGAGGTGCCTTACACCGTGCACGTTTTCAGGAAACGGACAGTAGAGTCGCTATTGGCGGCAAGCGACCGAAACGCGATATCTCGCCGTCTTTTTCTCACCGACAAGAAAACCAAAATGCAGTATTTAATCGATACGGGAACCGACCTCTGCGTAAACCCTCGTTCGCGTATTCGTGGTCGTCGCCAAAAGACGCCTTACGAGCTCTACGCGGCTAACAACTTGATTATTGCAAGTTACGGGTTTGAGACTCTCAGTTTGAATTTCGGTCTCCGTCGCGATTTTACGTGGCGATTCGTAGTGGCTGACTTATCCAAACCGATAATTGGTGCTGATTTTTTACACCATTATGGGTTACTTGTAGACATACGTAATCGAAGTCTCGTCGACGGTGTGACATCTCTCATGACCCACGGGGAAGTAGCGGAGTGTGATCCCGGTTTACTCCACATACGCGCAGTTACAGGTTCCTCTCCGTTCCACCAACTTCTACGGACATTTCCTGAAATAACGAAGCCATCTGGTGCACCCATCGAGCCTAAGCACCAAACAAGGCACCACATTCGAACAATACCCGGTCCACCGGTATCGTGCAAACCACGACGTCTAGCACCAGTCAGGTTCAAGCAGGCGAAGAAGGAATTCGAGATCATGCAGATAAATGGGAGCCGTGCGACGTTCTGAGAGTAGCTGGTCATCTCCACTTCATATGGTCCCGAAAAAAGGCAACGAATGGCGGCCGTGTGGTGACTATCGCAGTCTGAACGCGACGACGATTCCAGATAGATACCCAATACCACATATTCAGGATTTTTCAAACACTACACGGGAAAAAGATTTTCTCGACTGTGGACCTGGTGCCAGCTTACCACCAAATTCCAGTAGCGAAAGAAGACATCGTGAAGACAGCCATCACGACACCCTTTGGCCTTTTTGAATTTCCCTTGATGCCATTTGGCCTGCACAACGCCGCTCAAACATGCCAGCGCTTCATGGACGAAGTGCTGAGAGGTCTGAACTTCGCATATTGCTACATCGACGACATCCTCGTAGCATCGGATACCGAAGAGGAGCACCTACAACACCTGGAGCAGCTTTTTCATCGCCTCAGAGACTATGGAGTACTCATCAACGCAGGAAAATGTGTTTTGGGGGTAACAGAGGTAAGATTCCTTAGTTTTCTTGTATCAGCAGAAGGTATACGACCTCTTCCAGAGAAAATGGAAGCTGTCCAAAACTGGCCTCTACCCAGAACAGCGAAGGGTCTCCGACGTTTTCTGGGTACAATAAATTTCAGTCGACGTTATGTACCAGACGCGGCCTCCTTACAAGCACCTCTACACAATCTGCTCAAAGGAAATATTAAAGGAAATGCGCCACTACACTGGGATGACGAAGCAGTGGTGGCTTTCGAGAAATGCAAGGAGAGTTTTGCCAAAGCAGACCCGAAAGCACCTCTCGCAATTTTTACAGATGCTTCTGACTTCGCAGTAGGTGCCGTTTTGCAGCAGCGAGTCAACGGAGAATGGCAGCCACTCGCTTTCTTCTATAAAAAATTGAGCCCTGCTGAAACCAAGTACGGAGCGTATGACAGGGAACTTCTGGCGATCTACAAGGCAATAAAATATTTCAGGTACATGATGGAAGGAAGAGTTTTCATCATCTTCATCGACCAGAAGCCACTTACTTTCGCTTTTCAGCAGAAACCCGATAAATATTCCCCACGCCAATTCCAATATCTGGATCTTATTGGACAATATTCTACCGATATTCGACATATTTCAGGCAAGGAGAACGTTATCGCAGACGCTCTCTCCAGAGTGGACGAGCTTTCGGAATCCATCGATTTTTCAGCTCTTGCCCATTCACAGGTCGACGACGAAGAACTTCAAGCATTCCTCAAACCAGGCTCAGTTTTAAAACTGAAGGAAGTACAATTGCCTGGCACGGACTTCAAAATTTTCTGTGATGTCTCATCGAGTACTGCACGTCCGTTCGTCACGAAAGCATTCCGAAGAGCAGCTTTTATGTCACTCCATCAATTTTCTCATCCAGGGATCAAGGCAACAGTCAGTCTGGTAACTGAGCGTTATGTGCGGCCATCGATTAAATCGGATTGCAGGAAATGGTCTCGTAGTTGTTGGGATTACCAGCGTTCGAAAATCTCCAGGCATGTCTCATCACCCATCGGGGAGCTTCCTTTACCATCATCGAGATTTGAACACGTCCATATCGACATTGTTGGTCCATTGCCATCATCTCAAGGATATAAGTACTGCTTAACGTGTGTGGATCGTTTCTCACGTTGGCCGGCAGCCTTTCCAACCGAAAACATTGAAGCTGAAACGATTTGAATCGTGTTTATTCTGAGAACTCAATAGCTTGCTCGGTACCAAGCATTTCAGAACAACAGCTTACCACCCTCAAGCCAACGGATTGGTCGAAAGATTCCACCGTCAAATGAAAGCATCGATTCGATGCCATGCAACCGAGCGCTGGACGGAGATGCTACCTGTCGTCATGTTGGGTATAAGGTCAGCTTGGCGTGATGATCTCAAATCCACAACAGCCGAACTAGTTTACGGCGAACCCTTACGACTACCAGGCGAATTCCTCGCACCACGTGTACAATCAGCGAAGGAGCCATCATCGACATTCGCACAAGAGCTTCGCAGACACTTCCAGCAAATTCGACCAGTTAAAGGTACCCGACACGGAAACAAGCGTGTTTTTGTATTCAAAGAACTCGCGACAACGGACTACGTTTTCGTTAGACATGACGCTCCACACGGATCATTGCAGTCTCCTTACAAGGGTCCTTATCAAGTAATTGAGATAACTGATAAGACTTTTGTAGTTTCCATAGATGGAAAACAAGTTAAGGTATCAGTGGACCGACTCATACCGGCTTACGTCTTAGCGGACGACGACATGTCGCTCCGAACACAGGAGAAACCTTAAGATCAGAATTCAGAAGAGCTGCCTCTATCAACAATTCGAACGCGATCCGGAAGACACGTAAGATTTCCAGATAGATTGCAAGGTGGTTTCGCATAATTATTGCTAGAAAAATTGTTATTTTTCGATGCCAATATAGCTTTCTCATAACCAGATTTCAGTTTTTTAAGCATCAATTGTATAATTTCTTTATTCATTTGTTTCTTTTCTTTCTCTTTACTTTTTATCGTGACCTTCATGTATTCTCGATCACTGGCGAGGGGGTATATGTAGGGTACCTGATTATTAGTAACTATATACTTTTCACATTTTTATGTACACTACATCTCCAGAATTTTAATCTACTTTATTTCGGTAACGACTTCATTTTTCAGTCAAGCCTATTTTACATGGATTCAATTTTCAAATTCAACCGGCAACGAACCCGATTTGTAAATCGACGAGCGATCTATCGACTGGTCAATCGGTCGATAGTCGACAGCACCCGAAAAGCTGGACCTCGGTACGGGGGACCTCGGTACAGGTCAGTCCGCAAACTACCGCGCTCGAGACAACTACCTCCCCTCTCGCCTATTCGAACATTCCGGATATTTTGTTACTGTTTGAAGAAAATAAAGACTTTCATGTGCAATTCAGTGTCCAATTCACTTTGCACCTTACTCACTCCTAAAGAATCGCTTACCCTTACGTACGTTTTAGACCTGTGAAATAGCTCGGGCTCTAATCGCAAATCCAAGGGAAATAAGTCCCGGCTAGATTCGGCTATATACTAGCGAAGATCGCTCGGGTAATTTCGGAACAGTCGCTGAACACACAGTGTCCCTTACGCATGCTTTGTTATTGTGTTTTGAGGCCATGCTCGATATCTTCGATAAAGGCATCCTCCACAAGTTACTTTATCTTCTTTTTGCCTCGTATTTCTGACTTTCCGCGACTAGTAAAAAAAGCAAGTCCATATTCCAATAGAAATTGTTTAATGAATCAATTTTTTATGGCAAAATATGAAAGAGCACATTATTTTACCCAAATAGTGTATCTAGAATATTCAAAATTTTATTCGATATTAGAGTTCTTCAGGCAAACAGTTTTTCCTCGATTTTCTCAGTTCAAGTGAGATTGGACTTATGTATCTTTTCAGTTTGTACGGTAGTTTTTAGATCACAAGTAAAGGCAACGACCTAGAAGCTCTGTTGATGAGCGAATATCTTTGCAATAAGATGATTTTTTCTGGTTAAAGCTATTCTGGTTAATATTTCTGGTAACAGAAGTGTCGCAATCTTGTGTCGGTTTTCAGAAATCTGTCTTTCGTCTCACGTCGTGCTGTTGGATGTATATCAAATGACGCTTTGTTGTAAATGACCAATTCTCGAACAATCGCGATTTGCTAATTGTATTTTCATTTATATGTATAAGTATAACTAATTATAAAGTACACTGTTAAAAATGTTTGGAAGCCTCCAACACTTCTACAATACAAGCGTAAGGCAAAGTTGCAAACACGGTATTGGAATGCCGAAATTGCATTACATGTATTGAAGCGTTTATAAGTCAAAAATTGTGCGCATGCGCCTCATCCGACCCATGTATCGCTGGATGATCCGTTGCATTTGAAAACTACAACATTATGTATTGTAGCGTTACCCTACATTTCGGAAATAAACTTCCAATACATTTAGTGGAAGTTTTATGCGGGAATTTTGAACAGTGTGTAGCTACACTGAGAGACTTTTTGTTAGAATAAATGATAAAAATGAATGAGAATTTAGTATAATATCGTTCCAAAATAGGGAAAACAGGGTTTGTGTATCAAAAATTAATATAGTGGTTTTCAGCCGGCAAAATTAATATTTTTGTTTGAACAAATGGAAAGAATGTTCCATTAACTCTTATAAAACTTGCGAGAATTTAAAATTCACTATATCAAAGTTGACAAGCGAAGTTAAATCGATAGTAATAAATTTTATTCGAAAGAGTGAAAACATCTTTTGAAGTTGTCATACAAAGCATATGAGAATCTCAAACGACCATATGAAAAATAACTGACTCCACCAAAAGATTTAACCTTCAGAAGGAGGAACTAAATACACAAATTAAATACAATTAAATACGGAAACACGCGTACAATTATAATTTTTATTATTATATACTTAATTCATTCACTACATACATAATCGCACGCTTAATCGCTATAAAAAATCGGAATCGCTGCGGCGAGATTCGAACCTAACTTACCCAAAGCACGCATTTTATCCCTAACAACTAAATCCCACGGCTAACTTATATTATGGAATATTTGGCAAAAATCTCGGCATAGAGGAGTCGCTTGACAATTCAGGGCAGTGAAACATAACCTTTCGGTATACATGTGATAAAAGCGCCTTTTTCCTTACAACCAAGCATCTTTTGACAGAACTAAGGACCGAATTGGATTTGGACCGACCGCGGGCGGTGCACAATCGGGCTCGATCGGACAACGGCGGAAATACTCGAGGAGCATTCTCAAACGAAACTTTATGAAAAATCAAGAATAAGGATTTCATAGATTACTATGCGTCTTAGGTTGCTGTCAACTTCATATTGATAATATCAATTTCTAAAATACGTTTTCGAGATTATGATATTCACTATTTTTCTTATTCATATTATTTTTCGAAAACTCAGTAAAAAAATATCACTTTTTCATAGTGCCAATTCTTGAAATGGAGATTCATAATATTTCGTGTTTAGAATACTACTTTGTCGTCTTCGTGTTTTAAATACTCATGTGATAATATTAAACTTCGGTACTGTAATACGAATAAGTGTAATAAAACCTCGGTTTTCCCTATTTTGGTATAATATTATACCAAATTCTGATTCATTTTTTTAATTTATTCTAACAAAAGGTCTCTCAGTGTATACAAATATAGATTATATGTTTTATATTCAAATTAATTGAGCGCAAACAATTTTTATCCCTTGAAATTTTCACTTAAAGTGACTGAAAGTTACTAAATTGTAACAGACTTTTCTGAAACATGTGGCTGAAGCTTTATGCAGTTACCGTTGCTGAAATATCTGTTCCTATTTAGGAAAATTTAGAAACGGTTTCTGCATAAAGCTTTAGTGATGCGTCTCTGAAAATTCCTATAGAAATTTCTAACAGTGTTGTTTAAAACTTTCTTCATAACATGTTTTATACTCACAAATCAATGGGTGAATCTTGAACGAATATTGTACTCAGTACTCACCTGAAACAACATTTTTTTATATAAGTATCATGAATATCAATGATTATCTATAATTATATAAATATTATATATATATGTAATTAAAAAAAAGGTGAAATAACTACCGCTGGTTCCCACTGAGAGCAACTGTCATCTAAAAATAACACCGGCTCCCATAGTAGGAACCGCGGTAAATCACACTTATGGCCACGTCTCACAACCGTGAGATAGATGGCCACAGGACACGATGAAATCACAACGACAGGTTGGCGAAACCCTCGTGTGTCTTTTTATAAGGGTTAAACTCCACCGCAGGGTCCCACTGAGAGCAACTGCTATCTAAAAAATGACACCGGCTCCAAGTAGAATGCTCCCTACAGAATTTCGCCCCTTCAACTTAAATAAAATGTTAAAAATGCAAAATTTCCCTATTCTAATGTATGAATTAATTGAAAAAACTTATCGTTTTCAATTCAGAAACAAATAACATACCAACATTTCCTTTTCCAATTGAATCAAAAACTCTTCCTTTTCTGATTCAGAAAAAGATTGAAAATAAAAAATCCTTCCTTTTCATCATAAGAAAAACATTGAAAGTAATGTATCTGCCCCGCTTTAACTCAACAAAAATATTAATAGAAATGTTTAAAATGAGAAACTTCCTTCTCCGAACCAGAAAACAAATATTAAAAAATGTCCACCCTTTCAACTTAATAAAACGGATGAGAATATTGAATATCCTTCCGACATGCATTCGACCGACCGTACACAATCATGCAAAATGATTCAGGACCTGGAAAAGGTTTCCAAGATGGGGGGAGGGGATGGAACCATTAAAATTAGTTTCATTTTTAATACTTTAAATCTAGAAGAGTTAAGACGGTTTGAATTTTACTTAAATTGAAAACTCTTTCTGGTTATTTAAAAGTTTTAATTGCGTAATTCATTTCTTTATAATTAAAAAGTTTAAATCGTTTCAATAATTTTTGGAACACAGTCAATATTTATAAATTTGTTATGGATTTTTAAGTTGTTTATGTTTTTAATATTAGGAAATGAAAATGCAGACACGTGAACGCGCGGTTTACGCGCATGCATTTAAATCTTGTAATTATATAATTTCTAATTACAACATTGTACGTAAGTTTATTTTCTATAATATTAGAAAGACATACCAGAAATAGGAAATTCCATACGTATATGAAGCGAATTATCTCAAAGATAGTGATCACAGATTCCGCAAGCTACCTGAAGTTCATCACTTTCTCCCTAAGAATCTGCAAGACATACGGAAGGGCAAAGGCCATTTCTCCCTGATTGGCACTCATAATTAAAAAAAAATTTGATTGATTTAAGAATAAACTCCTTCGAGGAAATCACTTTCCCCTTCTTCAAGTGTTTTCAAAAAAAAGTTGAAATTAAATTTAAATTAACTTGTTTTATTTTAATCATTATTTTTAATACTTTCAAGTCTGCAAATCACGAAAAAAAAACGAAGCTTAAAAGATTTTATTGCAGATTTTTGGCAGCGCAATATTGTACTTACTGTATACCTAGAATTTTAAATGTAAAAGAATGTTTTATGAATTGCAATAATAATAAATAAAATAAATAAAATAAATAAAATAAATAAAATAAATAAAATAAATAAAATAAATAAAATAAATAAAATAAATAAAATAAATCAAATAAATCAAATAAATCAAATAAATCAAATAAATAAAATAAATAAAATAAAT